>QEPC01013547.1:426183-458274 GCA_003113815.1 Sphenodon punctatus
CCCCCCCGTGCCTGCTGTGCCTTGTCCGGGCGCCCGTGTCCCCCTTCCCTTCCTTTCCTTTCCTTTCCCTTCCCTTCTCTGTGCGTGTGCGTGTGCGTGTGCGTGTGCCTGTGCCTGTGCCTGTGCCTGTGCCTGGGCCTGGGCCTGTGCTTGTGCTGTGTGTTCCACTGTGGCCCCACTGTCTGTGTGCCTGTTGTGTGTGGTACCTGTCTGGATCTTCCCCCTCTCCCCCCTCCCTTCCCGTTTCCCTTTTGTGGGTGTTCCCTTGTGTGCCTTTTGGCTTTGTTTGCCCTCAGGCAGCCATGTCTGTGTCCCGCCCCTGCCCGGTGGTGTCTGGGTGTTTTGACCATGACTGGGAATTGGTGTCACGCCTTTTGTGCTGCCCCGGCCCATGATCTGCCAGCCCGATTCGCTGCCATGGTCCCGGTCTGTCACATCTGTTTGGGGCTTTTATTCGCCCCGGGGGGTGGTTGTTCGGTTCACTCCCACCGGGAATCCACTGTGGTGAACCGGGCGCCTGTCATGTCTGAAATCACCCCAGGTCCAGACTGTGTTGCCCCAGCATGTTCCTGACCTGGGTCGGGTTGTCACATAGACGCTCTACCATCACATCTCTAAAGATCCTCTCTCTCTCTCTCTCCAGACTTAGAGCTCACTCACAAATCACCTTTCCCTTTTGAAAACTAGCCACGTGTTCCTTGTCTCATAGCAAAACATTTGCATAGGTGCTGCTATCCCTGCAGCATTTTAATGTCCCCTTCTGACACCATTTGCATTGCATGTCCGAGAGCAAGGATCATCAGGGAGCACAAGAAGTGAGAAAGATTTCCCACAACACCCAAAATGTGGTTTTGTGTGACTACACACTATAAACGGGCATTGTGTGAATAAGCCCATAGTGTCACTAATAACTGTTTGTTATGAAATATAGGGATCCAGTTGTCTGAACGTATCTATAAGTATTCACACTTTAAAAGATTTGTAGAAGGGAAGACAGAGGGATAGTCTTCCCTATGGTTCACAAATACCCTGTCTCTTGATAGTACAAAATCCTAGAAATATTGATGTACTGGCAGTATTTTTTGCCCATTGTTTTCTGATGAAAACTCCATAAAAGTCTTCTACAGTGAATTGCTTTGAGACGTTGTCTATTGAAATCTCTTTCCTAACAGTCTCAGTGTGCTCATTAGAAGCTCCTCTGGGCATCATTTTAAGATGAAGGTCAAGAGAGAGACTTGCAGAGAATAAAACCTTCACATACCCTTTTTAGGAAAATCCCTTGAAAGTAACAGCATTAGTTTTTCATAGTTCATTTGGCCTAATGATGAAATGTTGCATTAAAAATTAGTTTTTTAAACCAGGGGTGGAGAACCCTTTTGCTCCCTTGGGCTACTTTGAAAATTAGTACAAGCTCCATGGGCTGTATAGGAGTTGGAGGCACAGGCTCTGAAGGAGTGTGCTCAGGATGAGGGGAAGGAAAGTTGGAATAGTGATCATGGATCTGTGTCACAGATCCATCCCCTAGCCTTGAGTGCATGCCCTCATCTCTGCTCCTGAGTTCACTCTTTCAGTGCTTGAGGGTAAGGGCTGAATTTACAGGCCAGTTCCAGGAAAGGGGCCAAACATTGCCCATGGGCCAGAGGTTCTCCAATGCTGGTTTAAACCTTAAAAGGAAGCATTCATACTATATCTCTAAACAGTCCCCAGGACATGACTACATAACAGCCACCATCATTATATTTGTGATACAAGATTGGACTGGCCATTGGCCACCCTTTCATCCAAGGGTATTTTCAGACGTGACGGGGCTCAATTTGCCCCATCATGGAAACACCCTACTGATTCCCCGCCGGGGCTAACACGTAACGGCCAACAGATGTGTGGGCCGCTCCCGGCGGGGAATCCGGGGCGGGCTGCACGGCCCAATGTGCACCCGCACAGCCCCTCCCCCCCACGCTCCCCCAGCAGCCAACCCTCCCAGAGACGGGCAGGCACTGTGGCCAATATGGCCGCTGCGCCTGCCCACCCCCGGGAAATTGACCACGGCCCGGAATAGGTGGCGAGCACGGCCACGGATTCCAGGCCGTGGTCAGTGGCCAGACGTGATGTTGACACGCTCAACCACAGGGAATTCCCCGTGGTTGAGCGTGTCAACGTCACATCTGTTCAGTGTTACTCTGGGTGGTCACCCCCGTGAATCACGGGGGGGCGGAAATCACATTCAACACGCAAATGGAGATGGTCCGTGCAGGACCTCCATTTGCGTGTTCAATGTGATTCCCCCCCCCCCATGATTCATGGGGGTGAACATCTGGCGGGGAGCTTCCGTTCCCCCCAACAGACATTACGGGATCACGTTCACCATGTGGGGATTCACCGTGGTTGAGCATGATCTCGTAACATCTGAAAATACCCCAAGATGGGAGTGCCAATCAGCTTTTCAGAACTCTACCCTGAAACTCTCATTCAGACAACACCATTAAAGTTGAAGGGAAAACTCACATTGATTTTAATAGCTTTGGAAGTGGCCTATGAACTTATCTTTTCAGATGTAATTTACACTGACACATTGATGGGAGCATCATATTTTATTCCGTGATATTTAGAAATTCTGGATCCCCAGAGCTCCAAAGCCAGGTTGCTTTATAGTTTAGGTGGTGATAATTTGGAGCAATTTGACTTCCACTTTGTTCGTAGTGTCACAAAAAGGTTATCACTCAAAAGTCCCTTTATAATTCAATGCATAAAATACTTTAAGTACACATTTCATGAACACAGAAATAACTGGAGAAAATAACATTAAAAAACTCAAAACAAAACAATTCTGTTCTCTGCCCCCAGAAATGAACTGATATGGAATACATTTGAAGGAGGCTACACAAAGGAAACCACTGACATAACAAGAAGCTTGTATTTAATTAAATGTTTTGCAAAGATACATGAATAAAGCTATATGCATGGCTTTTCTTTCAGGGTGGCCCCAGCTGTTTATTTTATTTTTTTAAGAAACAAAACAAGCAACAAATGGAGAGCACAAATGCAACAAAGAAACAGAGTGGGGGTGGGAGAGGAAAACACATAGAAATAGGTTTGTACCCACATGCTTTAGGGAAGAAAACATGCTGGTGTTACAAAACATTCTGCATCCTGTCTAATCAACAGAGAAAATGAACTGTAGCATTTTTCTTTCATAAGCCAAAAGTCTATCATCTAGACTCTTTCCAAATGATGTGGGGGATAATCCCCTTTAGTTCATCAGGCCTTTACAGAAGTCATTTAGCACCATCATTTATTTTTATTCTTATTTTTTTATTTTGTACAATATATTGCCCTGCTTATCTCCATTCTTGGAATTATAACAGAAGCATAGCACCTTTTTTGTATTTAAAATAAAAACTAGACTATTAAATGCATCCCAACTTCGAGAGATGAGGTAGCTCATGCTAAGAAATGGTGGATCATTTTTGGTTTCTTTTCTTTATTGCCCTGAACATTCAAGGCAGATACATTAAAATGACTGGTGATGAGTGACTGGTTGTTGATTAAAAAGTTAGCTCACCGACAAAGAGTCTAAAAACTGTCTTTCTTTTCTACTAATGCTGTATCTGGAACACATGTGAATGACTGACAACATATGTACTTGAGATCCTGGTCCCATTGCAAATCAATTGGAGTTTTGATCTTGACTTCAACTTAGCCAGGTTTTTACCCATTGTCCATAACATTTTATATGTGATGGCTGATTAGATGGGTAAGTGTTGAAAGAAAATCATTATAGTCTTGTGTTTGAGACACATCTCAAGGGTATGTAGGGCTGAACAAGGGGGAGGAATTGTGAAAGAAAACCCCTCACAATTCAATTTTGAGAGCTGGGACCCAGATCTCACGAGAACTCAGTTGCTGAATGAGTTCTCAGGCAGGAAAATAAAATAATTTTAAAAAATCATTGCGCATGCACAAAATGGTCACCTGACTGTTTTGTGCACGTGAAAAACAGCTGTTGCTCTTAACCAAAATATCAGTTATGCTATTGCCACCATTTTGGTTAAGGGCAGTGGCCATTTTGCACATGCACGATGATTGATTTATTTGTTTCATTATTATTTTTCCAAGAAACAGTCCTGGTTTTCAATTTGTCCAAGATGAATCGAGAACTGGGATTTCAATGAGATTGCTTGCTTTTGCGAGATCTCGTTTCACCCTAGTATGTACTCCTGCAAGTCTATGTGTCTTTAATAGCAAAAGGAGTTATGTATATGTACATCCAATTCAGTATAGACTATTACAGTTACAGAGGATACTTATTTATTTCAGTGAGGAAAATGCCAAATTAGGATTGTCCTTCTTGAAAAGACTTTCTTTTGTTAATTATATAGATTTCATCCCAATCCCTAAAACCCTCAACTAGGAGAAACTCCAGTCCATTGAAGTTAATGGAACATGTGAATGTGAAGTGTTCCAAGAACGGTAGTCTTTACTGTCCAGCTGTTAAATGGGCAACAAAACCAAAACACTGATTTTATTTAAACAGGCTGCAAAAAATCATATTTGTTGGTAAATGCCATAAACAAGAGTTCCCATAAGTGCTTTACTTTTCTGTTATTCAACCTGCATTAAAGCAAAACAAGCATCCCTTAGAGCTTTACATAGGCCCACATTGAAACTATCTATTCAGAATACCTGCAACTTTGGAATTGTGCTCAAATAAGTTGAGCAAAAAGAGTTTTTCATTAAAAACAACAAATAAAAATAAAGATTATTCTTTTTGGTAAAAGGGTGATGATGGTTGGTCCTTTTAAAATAACACTACTGCACTAAGATGTTGGTTTAGGTCATTTGAAACTGAAGGTTTGTAAGTAAAATAAATATTCTGATGGAGGCCAGATAATTAGAAAGAACTGTTATATACAGTGCTGATCCGATGCCAGCCATTACTTCAAGAGTCTCAGGATTAACTTCAATCAGTCTAAGTTCTTGAGTGTTGTTCTAATTGATGCTGTTACTGAAGTTGATGGTTTGTTACATTTTCCCTCTTTCTTTTACACAAAACAGATTGGCCCAATCTCAAATCCAAATTCCTGGTCTGTATTGCCAATGTCCACTGGAGCAGCGTCTACAATGGGTAAACGGGCCACATTCTGTGTTCTGTATTCAAAGACAGTTTTGCCCACATTTCCATTGCGTTTCTGAAAAAGAAGCAAGGGAAATGTTATGCTATGGCTCAAAATTACTTGTAAAGATTTCTGAATGCCAGCAGGAAATCCTGCCCCCTGTAGTCATTCATTGAGACCGCCCCAAATGGATCCAACAGAAGCTCTGTATCATCATGTCTCTTCTGCTGCCCACTGATTAACAGAACGTTTCAGGAATATCATTTGCCCTTTTGAGGAAGCAGCTAATATTTTTTGTTTAAAAAATATTGTTATTGTGAGGTATAGGTTTGAAATGAGAAATCTCAGTGAGTGCTGGTTCTGTTGGAAGTAGGGTATTTGAGGAGATTCGCACGATATGGAAAATCACCAGTTTTCCCACTGTTTTTGCCATTTTCATTTTTTTTTTTTTTTTGCAAGATGAGTAAAGATTTTTTAAAACATCACAAAAATTGTTTATTATTTATACTTTAAACTATTGACAATATGCCATATTTTCAATTCAGTCTAAGTAGAGGTTCAAAAGGATTAACCCAGAGTTGTATGTGGGTTAATATATTGGCACCAATCCTAACCACACTTATGATGAGTACATTGCATTGGCATCAATGAAAGTTACACAGAAATAAGTGTGGTTAGGTCTGGGCCATTATATACAGTGGAGCCAATTCCAAGCCCCATGCACCAGTGCACAGAGAACACATGGTGTGCACACACATACATGCAAACTACATGCACCCCTGGCATACAGTGTGCATATAAACCTTTTGGTGGTGCACATGTGCATGCTGGGCTTGGAATTGGCCCCAGTGCTACCAACCTGGCAAACAAATATTTATGTGTGTGTAGAATTTTTGGGTGATCATACACAGTAGTGCAGGAGAATGGAGGGAAACAAAATGTATATCTTAACTGTAGCAAAAGTTAATAATAAACACTATGAATGGTTCAGTGTTCAGTTGTCCAAATTTAACTTTGAAAATCTGGATGAAAATGTCTTTCTAACATAATTTCTATTATTCTGATAATTTGGAAGAACTTTTGCAGGGTTATTTCTTTTAAAAATATATAATTTACTTTTTTGCATTCAGAGAAACATGAAAATATTTACAGATAAAATTAGAGCTGAAACTTGGTCCTCGGAAAACTTCAGAATCCACCCCCGGTACTCTGTTCCAAATTTCTAAAGTCTAAAGTTCCGAGAACCAAGATCGATCCTCAGAAAACTTTGGAAGCCTCAATCGAATGCAGGCGCCATTACATGCGTGACTAGAGTGATCCAGATGGTTGACCCCCTAGGTTCTCTGAGCTAGGAAATGAAACTTAGTGCCATATTTGGTAAGAGGGGGTTATGGGAGGGGACAGTTGAGTGATGGACAAGCCACATTACATGTTTTGATTGGCTGGCAAAGACAAAATAAAAGTGGCTGTAGAGCCATTTTCGATTCTCTACTGAATTTGGTTGTGTGCGCTACCCTGATGATCTGTAAATAATTTACTTGGGTGTGTGTGCCATGCCTGTCCTGTCCATAGGAGCAATTCTGGGGGATGGGGGTTAGTTGTTTCCATCATGCCATGATTTTTTAAAAAAAAAAAAAAAATGTTGCTGCCACACTGTTGCTGCATGCTGCTTGGGACCATGGAAGCCTGAGGGATCTCTGCCTGGCTCCACTTACCCTGGCCTGGGCTGTCCATATACTAGGAGCAATGCCAGGGGTTGCCACCAGTGCCAAATATACTTAAAGTCTGGGTGCTGCTGCTGCTGCTGATTGCACTGTCTGTTGAACGTTGGCAGCACCAAAGAGGACAGAGAAGGATCACGTTTGCTGTGGTTTTTGTGGGTCCTGAGACTGTACTTTTGGGGTTCAACTTTGGCAAGATGTGACTGACCAGTGGGGCACAGGGGAGATATACTTTCTTTCTGGTTAAAATAATATGGTGTGTGGGGAGGGGGCTTGCCTTGCATAGGTGGGCACTGGGCAGGCACAATGGAGGCTTTCTTTTTGTGTGTGTGTGTGTGTGTGTGTGTGTGTGTGTGTGTGTGTGTGTGTGTGAGAGAGAGAGAGAGAGAGAGAGAGAGAGATTGAGAATGAGAATGAGAATGAGAATGAGAATGAGAATGAGAATGAGAATGAGAATGAGAATGAGAATGAGAATGAGAATGAGAATGAATGTCTGGTTTCCTTCTTGTGGGTGTTGTTATTATGTCTGGTGGACTGGCTTTTTTGTCGTTGTTTCTGCCTGCAGTTGCACTTTTGTGGGTTTGTCTTCTTGAGCAATTGTCCCATTCTTGGTAGCCTGCTTTTCTGGGCACTGCTTGGTTGGTATAATGATTTTAAAGTAGGTGCACTGCTGATGGTGGGCCATGCTGTGCATACTGCTAGCTTTTTTTGGCTTTCTGAACACCGTTGCACTGTTTGGGTTTGTCTTCTTGAGTGATTGTCTCACACTCACTAGCTTTTTTTTCTGGGCACTGCTTGGTTGGCATAATGATTTTAAAGTGGGTGCACTGCTGATGATGGGCCATGCTGTGGGTACTGTTGATTTTTTTTGGGGGGGGGGCAGGGTTGCACGCAGTTGCACTGTTTTGGTTTGTCTTCTTGAGTGACTGTCTCATTCTTGCTAGCCTGCTTTTCTGGGCACTGCTTGGCATAATGACTTTAAAGCGGGTGCACTTTAAAATCATTAAAGGAAGGAGTTTCGAAGTTCCAAGTTCCAGTGATTTCTGAGGTTCAGAGGTTCAAGTTCTGAATTCCGGGTCCTCGGACAAAGCTCTGAAGTTCAGCCGAATACCCAGACCAGGTACTCAAAACTTCGGAACTTGGTCCGAGTACCTGGAAGGCCTATTTTGTAAAGTCCTAGATAAAATATCTCCTCTTTCCATTCTGAAAGAAAAAAAAAAAAAAGAACTTACGTTACAGCTGTCATGAAGGACAGTATATCTAAATCGGCTGTTGCCTTCTGCTTTGATCTCAAGGTCATTAGCCCCTTTAAGAACCACAGCTTTCTTCAGGTTCTTAGCCTGGTCATCCATATACCCTATACTGTTCTTGCAATGGTATGTAATATTCTGAGATGCTTCCTTTGACAGAAGGCGAAGGAAAGTTATTTGGGTGATAGCAGTGTTGGGTGACTCGCTGTCTCCATAGACAAACTGCAAAAGTATTAAGAAAAAGAGAGAAATTATAGTATTTTAAATAATTTACTATAAGTTGGACACTTAAACTGAGACACCAGTTTTGAACATTTTGGCCATTCCACTTTATAAGCTTAGACCATGATCTTATACTGAGAAGCATGTGGGTAGAATCCCATAATCCAGAGTCACCCCACCAAAATCAACAGTTCTCTGTGCAGACACAAAATGTCTCCTCTAGAAACTGAGAATAAGATCAATGTCTCCTTCATTAATTGTAGCTTGATAATCAACCTCACACTTAAGGAAATGTTTATTATGGAAGACATTTTGAAAATGTCATTATTTTAAGGTAATATGATTGAAGACAATTTATCAGGACTACGTGAGGGACATCAAAAGGTGTTGAATTACCAAATGTTTATGCCCACAGTATTGCATTGCATAATGTGTGATGACCCAGCAGTATGTGGGTCTACAGAAATGCTGTACTTCACTTCATGCTCTAAAACATCAGTTCCCAAACAGTGGGTCATGAATCCAAGCAGAGTCTCATCATCTACAAATCAGGTGGTCATGATTCTGACAGATATTGGATATATCTTTGTTGCTGTTTGAGGTTATGAGATTATATTAAAGTCTCAAAATGGGGTGTCACAGGCAAAATTTGCAGAATCATTTTAGGGGAAAACTAGACACAAACTTTGGTCCAGCTTGACATTGGGAATACATTGGCATATGGCTCTAAGCCTCTGTGGGAAGGGTGGCATATTAATTGAAATCCGAATAAATAAATAAGCTGCTTATTTCAAATAAGCTGTTACACCAGATATTCCTTTGCTCAACCTGTATTTCAGGGGGAAAGATTAATGATCTAAAAATGAGCATCCATACAACATAAATCCATTCAAGAGGGTGAAATTATTCTGAGTTAAGCAATAAGACCATGATCTTATTTGGTATCTCAGATGAGACATAGGAAGGGTCCACACAATGAATAGTGAGGATAAAAATGGATTATGAAAAGTTAACTCAGTCTGAGTAAGATAAGACTCTTGCAGGGATAAATGCATGTGTTACAAGTACCATCTCATAAAATATAACGACACGGTAAGAGTGCCACGGCCATATTCCTTAGTATATCTATGCTTCAGTTTGCATGATTTAATATTAACTGAGTATATAATTTGTGTCAAATCCAACCTATGACAGAAATAATATAACCTTTATTATTGTCTGATAATACTTGAGTACTGTCCTAAAGTCCTCATGAAAGCCTCATGAAACATGAAACCTTCCCTTGAAAATAATTAATGAGTTCTGGCTGCACAGGAACCATAGGATAAGAATTTCTGATTTTTAGTGCACATGCTATAATTATGAAGCCAAATTACTGGGAATGAATTTAGGCCCAATCCAAGGTTCTGCATTTGGTGCACACATGCACTGCATATGTGAAATGTGTGCATGTGTTGCATACATGCACAGTGAGTTCCCACCCCCCATGCACAGTGAATTCCCACCAGCCTAAGGATTACAATATATATTTTAAAAGGAAACAATATTTATAATCAAGTATAGCAATAATTGAATGCATGTTATTTAGCCTTTCCATCTATCAATGTGTGCACCATTTTCAATGCTGAACTCGGACGGAATGAAAGGTTATATTCCAAGCCAGAAATAAAGAGAGTATAGGTAAGAAATTTCCCCATAGTCAAAATATTTTTTACCTGGGAGCCCCTATTCATATCCAGGCCATACCATACAGGTCTGATGTCAGGTGATCTACTGGTCCACCAAGTTTTGCGTGGGATAGTAGATGGATTTGCAGAAATACAAGTCTCTCCAGTTTCCATGTTACAGTATACTTTGATAGCATCTTCAACACAACCCTGGTTAGGATCAATCCAATATTCTCCTACAAAATAAAAGAAAGGTACCCTTTGCTATATTTCTAGCCTTATTGGCCATGGAGAAAGTAGTGCTGTTACCAATAAACTACTACTATATTACTAGCCTTCTTGAAATACATAGTGAGTCACAATTAATAATCCAATTGTACATTACAAAACACAAAGTTCATCCATTATCCAATGAACCAATGAAATTGGTCAATATACAATTTGTGTAAATATACATACTGTGTTCTAAGTTCCCTTCGCCGCCGAAATGGCGGCGACGGGTCATTGTTGCACCCCTCCTCCCCGTCCTCGTGACAAGAGCTGGGGAATGTGGCCGCGGCGAAGGGGCGAGCTAGCAAGCCCTTCGCTGGAACGGAGGTTGCTGGGCAACCGTCCTGAAGTGAGGCCGCGCATGCGCGCCTCATTGGACTTTGAGGACTCCGCCCCTGATAGAAGGGGCGGTCCTCTGTTAAGCCGCGTGGCGGCAGTTGGTTCTGGCCTGGTAGAGAGTCAGCCCACCCACCTCCCTCTGACACTGTGGTTAACAACTGGTTGCCAGAAGGGGACCGAGGAGGAATTTTTACGATGACCTTCTTGTGGGTCGTTTTTTCGCCTCCTCCACAGTGCAGAGTAGGCTAAATAGGTTGACTAATTTGACATAATTTGATTGGACTAATTTTAATCTGGAACATTGCACTTGAAAATAAATAGGGTAATTTGCGAAATAAAATGTGAGTAGCAATTTGGTCTGTTTGGCAAACAATTGGTTGAATAAAAGGGGTTGAGATTGTCGCACTCAGCGGGGGTTCAGTATGCCATGATAGGTTTTTAATAGGGAGGATTTGAAAAGTAGCAGGAGTCATCTCCTTAAGAGATGGGGAGATGATACACGGTGTAATGCAGGCACGGCATGCAACGTGATCAGGTTCCCTGGGAGTGGCATCTTAACAGGCTCTGCAGGGACAGGCGCTGTCTTCGGACCTCGAGAGATGCTTCACTCCTTACTTGCGCCCTTATGGGGGGCTGTTCCCCCTCCTTCGGCCTTGCCCTGTCGAAGGAAGGGATGTTAATGGTTTAGGATACTGCTACCGGAGGGCACATCCGGGCAGTACCACAGTTAATAATTTTAGATTAGTCAGCATGGCATACTGTACCCAAATTGCATCGAGCAATCCCCAGCTGCCTTTGTTGTTGTTATTGAATAAAGAGTGCGGCCTGTTTAACACCAAGATAATGTGTCTGTGTCTCATTGGGGGGGTGCGTCGACAACAACATGTTTCAGTACTCATTTTCCCAAGGAATGTTCAATACATAATGGTTCCCAAATATGGGACTGTTCACATCCATTATTCTGATAAAGTTTACGATTATGAAAGAGACCACTTGTAAATTTGGGGACCAGATTCTCCAAACTGCTCTGCACAAGTCCAGTGGCACTTAAAAGTAGCTCAGTTCATTCAAAAATAATATCTCCTGCATGGTTAATGAACTGGTGGCATAGGATCACCTGGCCAGCTCCTACTTCACCCTCATGAAAAGATGTGCAGCTGCTGAGACACCTCCAGGGGAGCTTTGGCAGCCACTGTAACTTAAGCAACACCCAGAAAAAGATAAGAGGCATAAAAACCACACTGGGTGTTTTCTAGGCACTGAATGCAGCATAGATAGGGCCATTGATGTTTAAAATGCTTAAAAATTAATATTTTTGAAAGAAACTTTTGAGCTGCTTAAATGAAAAGATCTAATATGAGCTACAATTATTGCGATTTAATTACATCATGTGTTACTTTCAGCGATCCTTAGAATACAATGGAATGGAATGGAATAGAATAGAATAGAATGAGTTAGGACAACACACTGCACTGTTGTTGAATGATTAAATTGATACAAACCGCTTTTCTTGGATGGGTGGCATAGCTTTAGGTCATCGCAAGTGCGTGCTGGGTGTTTCTTGGAGCCATCGGGGCTGCGCATGGTTTCAATCTGACTGCTCAGTGACTTCAGTGTAGCATGGACTCCTGGATCTGTTTTATTGCTGTCATCTCGAGCTGCTTCGTCTTCAGTGAACTCTGGCAGTGGATCTGACAGACTCTCATCATAATGACCCATGATGTCACCCATGGCAGCTGTAAGATGACCAGGGGGACCCGGGAACCCTGGAGGACCAGGATCACCTGGAGGACCCTAGAGGTAAAAGCAGTATTAGAGGCACACAAGACCCTGCCATTACATTTGAACAAAGACATGTGAGACATTATGCTAATTATAGAGAGGCTGATAGAATAATCCCAGATCTAAGACATGCTTAAAAAATTCCCTTCACAATTAGCTCATTGTCTCCTAGGATCCAGGTAACAGGCTAGGCCAGCGTCTCAGGAATTGACTCTAAATGCAGTCTATCCCCTAGATTCATCCTCTGTACTCCAGTTCATGAATTCTGCTCCTCCTCTGTCCCCTCTCTCGCCCTCCCACGCCTCCCCTGCTCCCCTAACCACCTTCGGCCCTTCTCCCTAGCTGCCCCTCATGCCTGGAACTCCCTCTCTGCCCACATCCGCCTTGTCCCCTCCCTTTGTACCTTCAAATCCCTCCTCAAGACCCACCTCTTCCACTCTGCCCTCCCCGACTCCTCTCTCCCCTCACCTAACTCCTGCTGATACCCTCCATCCAGTACAATCTGTTACCTAAGGTCTGTGTACTCATATTCCCACTACATGGACCAACCAGACATCATTCTCGATGTAACCAAGCCAAGCGCGTGCACCTGGGACCTTGCATCCTCGTGAATGTTACACTCCTTGTCTCTCCCTCTGTTTCCCTTCCTTCGTCTCCCCCCCCCCCCATCTTTCAGATTGGGTATTTTCAGACGTTACGATCCCACGCTTAACCACACTGAATACCCACATGGTGAGCAAGGGACTGTAATGTCTGATGGGGGGAATGGAAGTCCCCCCCCAGATGTTCACCCCTGGGAATCACGGGGGGGAATCACATTCACCACACGATTGGAGGTCCCGTGGTGAAAGCGATTCCCCCCGTGACCAAGGGGATTGTATCATCTGGCTGCCTACCATGGCCCGGAATCAGCGGTGGGATTCCGGGCCGTGGTCGATGCGGGCGGGCACTTCAGCCGCATTGGCCGTGGTGCCCACCCGTCTCCCAAGAGGGCGGGAGGTGAAGGAGCATGGGGGGCAGGGCCGTGTGGCTGCACGTTGTGCCGCGCGGCCCCGCCCCCTCCCCGATTCTCCACCGGGATCTGCCAGCACATCTTGTTATGATATGGCATGGGCCTAACAGAGATGCTAATTTCCTTGCTACAATGAAACCAAATCAGAAGTGCTTCTTCTGACACAAATGTGCCAGAACAGACATTTAATGTTATTGTAACTCACTCTTTGTTGAAATGTAACCAAAAGTATACACTGGATTTTTTAAGTATACACTTTGAATGTAACTTTTGTGTAGGCCATTGTGGCTTTTATTTAAGATTATGTAGAATGCTAGAAATTAGGTAAGACATTATTTAGTACATGTATTAAATTCATTGATTCAAAAGAACAGAAAGTGTTAGGAATAAGATGGTCATTTCTTTTCAGTCTGTTGGACGTGCCGGTTTGATCCCGGCAGGGGATCAAAGGGTGATTCTGTGACGGGGCCAATACAGGCCCCGTCACGTCTGAAAATACCCATTGTAAGCCCTAGGGCAGGGACCATAGCTATTCAATTACTTTGTAAAGTGCCATGTACATTGCTGGCGCTATATAAATGTTTGCTAATTAATACAACAACAACAACAACAACAACAACAATAATAGATTCCCTGCTCTGTCAACAGTGTGATTGTCAATACCCTGTTTTGATTAGTTTTTTCTTACATTTTCCATTCCAACTAGAATGACTGTCCAATTCCAGGACTCTAAGCCATCCCACTCTGCTCATTCCAAGCCTTCTGAAATACATCCTGTGCCAGGACAGAGTCCCTGCTGGTGACTGACCCTTTCAGAGGGGCTCCAGCCCTGGTCTTGGTGCAGGGGCTAGCTGGACCGTAGGCATGTACCTAATCAAAGGAATAGCTGTGTTGGGCATGGCAGGGGCTAGCCCAGGAAAGTGAAAGCCTGTGCTAAGCACTGAGTAGGGAGTGGTAGGGTACTAGCCCTTTAAGAGCTAGGAACTTGAAAGCTGACCTCACCTACTCAGTGAGTATAAAAGAAGTCCAAGACAGACAGAGAGGCAGCCAGGGCTTGACTGGGGACAAGGAAGGTTCTCTGCTGGGGAGCTGAGCTGTAGCAGAGCATTGTACCCATGTAGACTCCCAGGATGGGCAACTAAGAGAAGTTTGGTGCTTGGGCTGAAGAGACTCAGCACTCTATGCTGACCACGGTTCTGAAGGCATTGGATTCCAGAGTGCCTTGCCTGGATTAAAGGCCTTGAATTGTGAGTAACAGATAGAGGATTGCTGACTGGCTGGGAATAAGGACTTGCCAGAGGACTGGTTCCTGGTGCTAGTGAGACTACTGGGAGTTTGTATAGAGACTAAAATGGTAGAGAACTGTGCATAAACTGACAGACTTTGTAGTCCATGAATAAGGACACTTGATCTAATTTCCCCTGAGACAGTAAATCTGTGGGCCTAATCCTGCCAGGACTTACCTCCAGTAGCCACCACCCTGTTACATTTCCTTTCCCCAAGCCGTGAGTAAATAATACATTATTAAAAATTAACTCAGAATTGTTATACTTCTTGTTCCCTTTGCAGGAATTTCTCACTACACCCTGTCTTTTCACTAATGAAGCCATTTGAGGCCTGGTGGAATATCCTTAATACCTTGATACTGATGCTTCCCTAAATAGGACTGGTGATAATTAATACTTTTTAGAAAGGGGAAATCAAATCTTTAGATTTGAAAAACGTTTTCTTCCCTTTTTTTATTAAACAAATGATCCCTGGATCTAACATTTGTGGGTCAAGGCCATCTGCAAATCAGAATTTTTATTCAAAATGTTGGTATGAATTGATTAGGCTCTGTGGACATTATACTATCAGCAATCTCTAGCAGTACCACCGTATCTCACCCATTCCCATACCTTCACTTGCACAAGAACCCAAGACCACATACCCAAAGTAGGCAGCCACACTGCCCTCTCAATCTTCCATTCCCTCCATACATGCAGGGCTCTGCTGCTACCCAAAATGCAAATGTTGTGTTATGATTAGGCCAGTCCTTTTACTACTGTTGCAATTATTGGTGTCTCGGGGTGAAAACAGACATGACGCTAACCACCCTTTAACCATCCTTGGTGGTCATTTATGCATGTTTCAGGGCTGCATAGGGCACCAATACAGCCCTGCAACATGCATAAATAACCACCAAGGGTGGTTAAAGGGTGGTTAGCGTCATGTCTGTTTTCACCCTCTGTTTGCTTTTGATGCTTGCAAGTAGCAGATCCTGAGAAAACTTGGATCCGAGCAATAATAGCCCTTTCTCCCCACCCATCTTGGTGAGCTTGTGATATTATGATGCAGCTGTCCTTTCTGGAGGTTTTTGTGAGCTGCCCGAGGAAGCCCTTGGGAGGAAAAGGTAAATCCATCCATATCCAAAATGTCAAGGGTGGGTGGGAGGTGGAAAGTTTCACTGGCATCTCCCTAACTTAAAACTTAGACAACACTCCTTCGTGTTTACTAAAATTATGCCCTTGAAATAAATCTAAATTTGATGTTTATCAAAAGGCATCCTGAGATCTGTTACAGTAACATAACTGATATTCAGAAATTGGTACCCGGACAAGAACACACCCACAACCAATTACAGTCCTTAAGTGGTCTTGCTTATGGCAGAAGAATGAACAAGGTAGCCTTCCGAAGTACCTTATAACTCCAAATAATATGATTCTGTATGAAGTATATGTATCTTAGCATGTTAGTAGAGTTGCTTCGCTTGGTAAGAGTGACCATAATATAATCAAATTTGACATACCTATAGGAGATAGAACAAAAAAAAGGGAACTATGCAAAAATGAGGAAACTAATTAGAGGGAAACTAAAAGGAGCATCAAAGGTTAATGCATGCAAGAGGCATGCAGATTATTTTAAAACACCATCTTGGAAGTGCAGATTAAATGTATTCCACAAATAAAAAAGGTAGCAAGAGAAAAAAAAGTCTGCTAGTGTGATTAAACACAAAAGCAAAGGAAGCTATTAGAGCCAAAAAGGCATCTTTTAAAAAAAACAGAAAGCAGTCCTAATGAAATAAAATGAAAAGAGCGTAAGCATTGCCAAATTAGTTAAGACAGGCCAAGAGGAAATTTGAAGAGCGACTCGCTAAAAACTAAAAAAATAATTTAAAAAACTTTTTCAAGTACATCAGAAGCAAGACGCCTGCTAGGGATTTGGCCATTAGATGAAGAGGGGGTGAAAGGGACACTCAGGAGGATAAACACATTACAGAGAAACTGAATGAATTCTTTGCTTCGGTCTTCACTGCTAATGATGTTGGGGAGATACCCATGCCAGGCTCAGTCTTTGTAGATAAAGAATCGGAAGAACTGTCACAAATAAGTTTGAATCTGGAGGCGGTTATATAGGGGTGGGACATCAGGGCAATTACCGGTTACTGGTTTTACCGGTTACCGGATTAAAAAACCCAGATTACCAGATTTGTACTGGTTTACCGGTACTGGATTTGTTCCATTGATTTCAATGGGGAACTGTCCCCATTGAAATAATGAAAAAAACCCAAAAAACCTCCCCCCTCCCAGACTGTTTGGGTGGAAGGGGGGGCACCCCCCACCCACCCTGCCCAGCCTGGATTTTTTTTTAAAAAAAAATTAAAGTCCCACTCCCTACTAGTGTGGGCTCTGGGCCGCTGCCGGTGACCTGGAGCCCACACCAGCAGGAAGCACTAGCCTAGTCTGATCCCTGGGGTGGGGGGGAGGTTTAACCCCCCCCAGGGATCACCCTACCTCCCCACCCAGGGATCATCTACCTTGCGCTCCGGGCGGCGGCGGCGGTGGAAGCGGAGGCAGTCCGGCAGCGGCTTCAGCGCTGACTGTGGCTGCCGGCTTCAGCGCTACTAGGCCTTCCGGTGAACTTCTGGGTTTCCCCGGAAGGCCTAGTAGCGCTGAAGCCGGCAGCGACAGCCAGTGCTGAAGCCACCGGACTGCTGCCGCCGCCCAGAACGCAAGGTAGGTGATCCCTGGGTGGGGAGGTAGGGTGATCCCTGGGGTGGGGTGGGGGTTTAAACCACCCCCCACCCCAGGGATCACCCTAGTATAGTACTAGTACCTGGCTACCTGCTGGTACGGGCTCTGGGTCACCGGTGGCAGCCCGGAGCCCGCACTAGCATAGCAGGGACTTTGGGGGAAAATATATTTTTTTTTAAATCCAGGCTGGGCAGGGTGGGTGGGGGGGTGTCCCCCCTTCCACCCATGCAGCCTGGACTGGGAAGGGAAAGTGGGGGTTTTTTGTGTTTTTTTTTTTTTACATTGCAGCCATTCATTTGAATGGCCTCAATGTAAAAAATCCGGTATGGGGAATCTGGTAATTTACACCAGATTACCGGGTTTAATCCAATACTGCCGGTACACCAAATACCGGGCAGTATCAGATACCGGAAGATCCGGAAGTCCCACCCCTATTATAGAGCAGATTGACAAACTAAATAGTAAAAAATCACTGAGATCAGATGGTATTCATCCCAGAGTAATGAAGGAACTCAAATATGAAGTTGCAGACCTAGTAATGGTAATTTGTAACCTATCGCTAAAATCTTCCATGCTATCAGAGGATAGAAAGGATAGAAAATGTAACACCAATACTTTAAAAGGGCTCCAGAGGTGTTTCTGGAACTACAGACTAGTGAGTCTGAGGTTGGTGCCAGGCAAGCTGGTGGAAACAGTTGTTAAGAACAAAATTATTGAGCATATTGATAAACATGGCATAATGAGGAAGAGTAAACATGGATGTAGGAAATTGAAATCATGCCTCACTAATCTATTGGAATTTTTTGAGGCTGTAAATAAGCATGTGTATAAGGGTGAGCTGGTTGATATAGCGTATCTGGACTTTCAGAAAGCATTTTATAAGGTCCCTCATGAGACACTCTTGAGAAAATTAAAGAGTCATGGGGCAAGAGGGCTGAAATGAAAATCTTGTGCATTCTCGAGAATTTTACAAGACTTTTTGAACCCTAAAACTGCTCTGCGCATGTGGAAAATGGCCACTGGGGGGCAGACACGTGCAGAAATTGCCACAGTGGTCATTTTGCACATACATAGTGCCAAGTTTTCAGTCATGTGAATATCAGCCAGAACAGGCCGAGAATTGGCCAATTCTCAGCCCATTCTCATTCTCACAAATCTCAGCAAGCAGCCAATTCTCACTGAGATTTGGCAAGATAATAAGGGCACGTTTAAGCCCTAACCCAGTGGATTGGCAACTGGTTAAAATATCGGAAGCAAAGTGTAGGACTAAATGGTCAGTTTTCAGCAGAGCAACTAGTGAAGTGCCCAAGGGATCTGTAATGGGACCGGTGTTGTTTAATATGTTCTGAAGAAGAGAGTAAAGAATGAAGTGATCAAATCTGCAGATGACACAAAGTTATTCAAGGTAGTTAAAAACCAAGCAGACTGTGAAGAATTGCAGTTGGATCTTGCGAGGCTAGGTGACTGGACATCTAAGTGACAGATGTAATTTAATGTGGACAAGTGCAAAGTGATGCACATAGGGAAAAATAACCCAAATTATATGTATACAATACAGGGATCTAAATTAGGAGTTACTACTCAAGAAAATGATCTTGGATTCATTGGGGACAATACATTGAAATCTTTAGCTTAGTGTGCAGCAGCAATGGTCAAAAAAGCAAGGACAATGTTAGGTTGGGGGTCGCAACCCCCAAGTAGGTTGGGGGTCACAACCTCTTACTGTTGGGGGTTGAAACAACAGGGAATGGGTTGCCTGTTGTGACCTGTTGATACTTCTCCAAAGAGACAGAGATTGGCCACTGGCAGCGAAAGAATGCTGCTTGATGGACCATTGGTCTGACCCAGTACGGCACTACTTACTTATGTTCTTATTAGTGTGAACTAATAACTGGGATAATTACTGCAAACTTTAGCTATCAAGTCTTCTCTGAAGTCAATAGAGTGGACTTTTGATGGAACTAACTAATTTATTTCAGGTTGGATATTTGATGGAACTAACGAATCAAATTTCACGATGAGAATTCCATGTCCATTACAAGTAATAATGGAACACTGATTTTTCCAGTAGTCATTGCTATTAGCACTTGCATTTTGGCATAATTTTAAGGTAGACGATCTATGTTTTCTTACAATGTCTCAATACTATGAGGCATCTCATTCCCCCAAATTCCCAATACTCACTTCAGGTCCTGCTTCTCCTATAGTTCCTCTTACTCCAGGAGGTCCAACTGGCCCAAGTGGTCCAGCATTTCCTTCTTTACCTGAGGGACCAACTGGACCAGGAGGTCCCTAAATGAAATAAAAAGCATTACATTTAATAACAATAAATTAGCTAAAAAGTAACTTGTATATTAAAGGTCAAGAACTCATATTACTGAATCAATCTAATGATTGTGACAAACAGTGAGTTTGCAGTCTTCTCCCTCTGTCCCACCCTTATGCTAAACATAGGTTGTAGGTTAACTTCGGCTTATAATCAGTTCTTCCGGATTTGCTCAGTCTTCTGCAAACAGAATGTCTCGTAACAAAAGGTCTTTGTTTCCTCAAGAGAATAAGGCAAATTTGTATGGCTTGTTGGATCAGTTAGGAAAGCTTCAAGGTTGCTTTTAACTATCTCCTGTGTCCGTGGCTCCAAAAGGATATTTTGACAGCTAGGAGCTATCAGCATCTATAGACACTCCAGCCATAACTTCTGTACCCAGGCCGAGATCTTACACAGAAAGCTAAGAGCCAAAAGAGTAATTTCAGCTGGCCATTTCTCCTGGTTTAAGTCCCCTTTGTACCAATGGAGCATCATCAAGTGGCTGCAGTACAATACAGAATCCAGTTAATTGTGTTTGTTTGGCTAAAAATCATGCCTTTGTAAAAGCATTTGTTACATCAGTTGTTTATCAATATACCTTCTCTCGGCCAAGGAAGGTAATCCCCATGCCAAGTTCTTTTACTCTGAGATCAACCAATATCATCTGCTGAAGACTGAATAGCAAAAAGAAATCTAATTGTTTCCATGTTGTTTTTACATATACAGGATACTCACTCTAGGGCCAAATGGGCCTGGAATCCCAGCACTGCCTTGTTCACCAATAGGACCCTAAGTAGAAATGATGACATTGTTAGGAGATTTAAAAAGTATCTTTTAAAAGTGTTGTGCAAACATGTACTACTGCTTATCATCAGTTCTATAGTGCTACTAGGCATATGCAGCGCTTTACATTCACTGATTTTTGGAGACAGGCCTCTGCCCAGTGGGCTTACAATCTATGATGGACAAAAGTGAGGGGAACACATTCCCATTTTACAGATGGGGAACTGAGGCTAAGAGTTTGTGACTTGCCCAAGGCCACCCAGTGAGTTCATGGTTAGGCTAGGATTCAAAATCTAGCTTCCCAGATCCAAGTCCAGCTCCTTATCCAATACACCACACTGGCTTTCTTACATGTGCAGCAACATGAGTGGTTTCTAGAGTGAAGAATGAAACATCAAGAATCATGCATGGACTTTCCCTCCTAGATCCCAATTATACAGCACTTTTCACTTTCTAGAGATTGTTTACAGTATAAAAACCTCTTATTCTGGAGAAGTGCCAATCACTTCCCTGGGATTACTCTGATGTAAGTAGCTTTAGGACGGTTGTGATGACATAGTAAGTGATGTCCAGTATGAGCGAGATCGTAGAAAAGTAGCTTTTCTGGTATTGTTATTAGTCTAAGCACCTATGACTGAGGGTATTTTCAGATGTGACGGGGCCTGTATTGGCCCCGTCACGGAATTACCAATTATCCAACAGACATGCCGGCTGATCCCGGCAGGGAATTGGGGAGGGGGCGGGGCCGCGTGACTCAACATGCGGCCACACAGCCCCACCCCACCCCACGCTCCCTAGGCCGCCTGCCCTCTTGGGAGACGGGTGGGCGCCACGGCCAATGCAGTCGCAGCGCCCGCCCCCCCCCCCGGGGCATTGACCAAGGCCCAGAATCCTGCTGCTGATTCTGGGCCATGGTCCGGGGACAGACAAGACGGTCCCCTTGATCACCGGGGGTGGGGTGGGGTGGGATCACATTGAACACGCATCCGTTTGCATGATTCCCCCCCGTGATTCACGGGGGTGAACATCTGGCGGGGAGCTTTCGTTCTGCCCAAAAGATGTGACGAGACCACGATCACCATGTGGGAATTGCCCGTGGTTGAGTGTGATCTCGTAACGTCTGAAAATACCCTGAGTATACATGCCCACAAAGCCTCAGACCTTATAATAGCCACTATCAATACAGGTGGCAAAAAAATTAAGTGGGAGCAAAGAACCATCTGAACCTTAGTTTGAAACTAAACAAACTGCAGTGAATAAAGATATGGGTTCAATAATGCAGCTATGCTAAAGATTTGAGGCATATATTTGAGACCCTGCAGGCAGCTTGGACTTGGGACAGGGGCTATTTGGAAAGCAAATTGACTTTCTTACATTGGGTAATAACAGATGTTATGGTGGCCTGCTGTGGCCTGCTTTTTCATGCTTTGGCCCACAAGCCACTGGCACATCTGTTGAGGGCCCACCAGATGTTGACCCAGGATTGCCCTGGACCGTGTTGGAGGCTTTCCAGGGCTCTGGCCCCCTTATTAGCTCCAGGTCATAGCCTGGGCTAGTCTCCACCTGATCGGGCCACAGTAGGCTATTACATACGGTATATGACCCACCATGAACTGGTCTGGATCTTTCCACATTGGTTCATTTTAAATATTTCAGGTCTTAATTGAGTCTTTCATAATGGACAATAGAATATATAGAAAACAACTTACAGGAGGACCAGGAAGACCCTGAAGTCCAGTGAAACCTCTGTGACCCTTCTGTCCCCTGTCACCACGGTCTCCATGGTCACCTTTGTCACCCCGAGGACCTTGGGGACCCTAGAAGCATAAAATGGTAAAATGTATGACTTTATAGAAGGGACAAACCTTACGTTGCCCACAACACTTCCATACAACCCCTATTCACATTCAAAACTGGCAAACTATAGGCACTAGTCAAGAGGAATGTCTTTTCATATTTTTCTTAGAAAACAAATGAGTTGTGGCTGCTTTTCCCTATGATGAACTGAACTTTCTGTTTGACTGAATGTGCTTCATAAATGGGTCATCAAAAAGGCTTGTACTAAAAATATGCTTGATATTATATTTTATATAGTCTCCTGTACTATACATATAGGGCATGTCCAGCTCCCATTGACATCAATGGAGGCTGGATTGTATCCATAAACACCAATCCTTGGCAGCAAGAAGGATTGTTATGAATAAAAGTGTCTTGTACATACTTGAAATGACACAAATGTGGAATGGGTATCATGAAGAAAGAGGTCTTAACTTCTCACCATCAGCTAAGTGTCCAGGACCCAAATATAGCTGGTTTGATTAGGTAAAATTTCTTTATTTTTTATCATTTTCTTTAAAAATATGGAAGCTAATTTAAACCTTGAATGCCATGCGCACAATGTTCAGAAATTGCACATGCAACACTGTGGAGCCTACATACCCTCGCTATGGGGACTATGGCATAGACACAAACCATGCATAAACTGCATGTAAGCTGCGCATGTGGGGTTTTAGGATCAACCTCATGATTTTTGCAAAATGCATAAATAAATTGTTGGGTTTTTGTAAAGTACCATACCTATGCAACTGTTTGTTACATTAAACTTTACCTATGGCTCAATATTTTGCATACATATAGCTCAGTTCTGAACCTGATTAAAGTGATCATAATATAGAACTTACAGGCAAGCCTCGTTTTCCAGCACGACCAGTAGGACCCATTGGACCCCGAGAGCCCTACAGGGAAATGGACAGTTGTTATATGAATCAATGCAGCATGTGTTATAGCATGATCTTTTGTTGGAGGAATTGCTGGAGTTGCCTGCTGTAGGAGCTGGACTTCAACCGGGGCTGCCTTGCCTCCCCAGCTTCTATAGACTGCTTCCTGCTCTTGTAGGCAGCTGGTTAGATTTAGGCTTTGTTTTAGTTTTTATCTTCTATTTTTAATGTTTTTATGGGATGGAGGATACATAGGAAGATAGGGGAGGAGAGTGAGAGATGGGAATGTGTTGGTGAAACTTTCTCCCCTGGGTGAGGGATATGGGAAGGAGTGAGAACAGCGTAGGAAGGTTTGAGGGTAAGTAACAGCCTCTCTGTGAGAGGGAGGGGCCTGGGAAGGGGGATAGGGACTCCTGGGCGAGAGATGGGGGGTGGGAAGTGGGTGGGATGGGATGGGATGGTTGGGATTTTTCCTTTCTTTCCTGTTGAGTTTATATGTATTGTTTTCTTGTTTTTTGTAAAGGGAAGTTTTAGTTTTCTCTAAACTAGGGAAGGGTCTCCAAGTGAGAACTGGAGGAGAGGGAGGTATAGGATTGAGCAGGCCCATGGTGGGTTAGAACTTTGCTACTGAGAGCCAACAGTGAAAGGGTTACACTGGGGTTTTAGAAGGAGGAGATCATAGCATGAAATGTGAGCTGGTCACATGACTCTGACTGGGGCTTAAAAGAGAGAGCTCAAGCACAGCCAGCCAATCAGAGTTTGGAGCTAGAAGGATGAGGAATTCCTCTGTCAGCTGGAGCTACCCAGCTGGGGAGGTAGGCAGGAGCACTGAGCCTCACCAAGGAATGGGCAAGGGGGTTCAGAAAGACCCTAGCTAAGGGCAGGGCCTTAGGCCAAGAGGGCCATAGTATATCCAGAGGCTGTTGAGGAGAGCCACCTGGGACCGCTAGCTAAGGGCAGGGCAACCCCCTACCCTGAGCAGCAGTTAGAAGGGAAGAGTTGGTAGCCTGCTGGAACCTAGGAGGCTAAGACAGTATGGGAGCCTGACCCTACCTAAGAAAAAGGCCAGAGGGGTGCAGGAAGGCCTGGTGAGGCATGGCCTGGAGGGGTGAGTGTGGAAACCCTGACCCCTCCTAGGGAAAAGGCAAATGGAACTCAGGAAGGCATAGAGAGCAGAAGTGTGGGAACCCCAATCCTGTCAGGGGAAAAGGCAGAGGGGGTTCAGGGAAGAACAGCTAGTAGCCTACCCTGGACTAAGAGGCTTAGTGGGCTGGAGAACTGATGGAGCCCAGTAACTGAGGCCTTAACAAAGAGAAATCTAACCAGCTTTTGGGGTGAGGATCCCAAGAAATGAGCTGGTTGCTCCTGTGTTCGAAGGAGCTGATGAAGATTAGGTAAGGAAGGAACATCACCCTGGGAGGCTGTGGTGAGAGAGAGGGGTGGGGTGGGGGCACCTAGTGGGCTGAAGGCTAAGTGAACAAATGCAAAGACTGGGGGAACGTGTGAGGGTAACACCTCAGCCACTCAGGAGGACAAAGAGAACACTTTGGGGCCGAATTGGGTACATCCAAGGAACTATGTGGAGATGGCAAACAAGATCTTCTCTCCAGAAAGGGGGACAATGAAATGTAAGAACTGTACTCCTCAGGTGGAGGTTGATTACCCTGTGATGTGAGCTAATTCCCCAAGAAAACATCTGTACCAGTACTGGGGACATTCACAAAGCAAGTGAGTGCTATAGGGAACACCTTCCCCAAGACAGAACAACAGCACAGAACTGAGAAGTCGAGGCAGAAGTAAGCAAAAATGTGAGTGGTGCAAGTCCTGCAAGGACTTACAGTTGGGCTGGGCTGTCAATCTGTCACAGTGTCCTAAACCAAACTATACATACTTTTAAAAAAAAACAAAAAACATTTTTTAAAGTACACAACCAAAGTCCTCACTTACAGGTTCACCTCTTTGCCCTGGATCACCAGAGGGACCAACTGGCCCTGGAGTTCCTGGGCCACCTTGAGAGCCTGGAAGACCTGAAGGTCCAGGTTCACCTCGATCACCCTGAAAAACATTTGTTCCAAGTGTTCACTTACTTTGTGTGCATTAAAAATCAAGACCCACTGGTCAGGATTTGCCAAAAAAAAAACCACAACAACTCTGTCAGACTTCAAGGCTGAGCCCCTGGCTGACTATGAGAGACAGCCATTCTTAGATGGGGTTCCTCAGTTTTGAATCTTGTTTCCCTTTCATCCACCACTCCTAGAGTTGAAAGAGGGTACCCGCAAAACCCAATAACCCATCAAATTTCTGGTACCTAATTCGACCCGGTAACTATTGGGTACCATGCAGCACCCGAATAAAACCAGATCGAGTACCCAATGTCCCGAAATGTCAACTTCTGGTCCTGGAATGTCAACTTCTGGGTACCAATTGTTTGGCATTTTTGTTAATATACTGACTCCCGACATCAATTTATCAGGCTTCCTTCAAGTTCCAACAATTTTTCATCAATTTCCGGTCCCAGAAAACTATTACTGATTACAATTTTTTAAGATTATTTTTTAAAAAAATAATCTTATTAAAACACTTGTTTATGGGTTTTCGATCCCAGAAAATGAACTTTCCTGTCCCAGGAAACTACTTTCGGTCACTTAACTTTCATGCCAATTTTTCTGTTTGCCAACTCAGTATGCTGATTGGTATACCGATATACTGATTGGGAAGTGGTAAATCGAAAAATCGGTACTGGAGTACCTGATTTGGGGAGGTATTTGGATACCTGAACAGTACGGGTAATCCATTGGGTGCAGTACCTGAAAAAGTGGGTAGTACCCGCAGGGACTATATTTTTCCAGAAGAAGCCCCAAGAGCCATGAAAAGAAGGAATCAAACATCCAGAAAATAATGGAGACCTACAGCAACAATTTAACATACTTACACGTTCTCCAACTGCTCCATCTCGTCCAGGAGTACCATCATTACCAGCAGGGCCCTATGTTTGAGGGTAAAAAAAATAAACTCATATATTGTGGTAATTGCACTAGCCTTGTATTTACAAAAAGACTGAATATTACTTAACAGTATTTTCACCTCTAGCTTATGCGTCTTGGTAATCAACAATAGCAAACTGTTTATATTTTTGCGTAGTTTAGTAACAGACACTTACCTCTGCACCAAGTTCACCTACTGGACCAGAAGCACCTGGCGGTCCAACAGGCCCCGAGGGACCTTTATCTCCTGGTGGCCCTGTTGGACCCTCTTTTCCTGGGGTTCCCTAAAATGACAAGCACCATAGCAATTGTTTAAGGACATTAAGTGAGCACAATAGAAAAGATAAATGTCTCCTTTTCACCAGGAACTAAACTTTATGGCTGTCAAATCAGTTTTAAAAACCATCAATATTTATAGCTTCTAAAACAAAGGAGAAGAAGACACATAAAGAAGACACATTTTTAGGCAACACCACTAGGAGATGTAACAGTGTGTTTCTTTTTAAAAAAATAAAATAAAAATAGGCATCCCAGTTAAGTAGTTCTTCGTTGACTATTCTCTGTTTTGAAGTCAATAGTTGTGACTGTGAGTCTATGGGTATTTTCAGACGTTACGGGGCCCTTTGGCCCCGTACCGTAACGAACGTCTTCGTTCCCCGCCGGGGTCACCCCGGCACGGCCCAACAGACGTGCCGGGGGGATCCCGGCGGGGAAAGTGGGAGGAGCCGGGGCCGCGCGGCGCAACGTGCGGCCGCACGGCCCCGCCCCCTCCACGCACCCCGCCGCCCGCCCTCCGAGGAGACGGGCGGGCGGCGGGGCCAATGCGGCCGCCGCGTCTGGCCGATCGTGCCACGGCCCGGGATCCCGCCGGGGATCCCGGCCCGTGGCACGCGACCAGACGTTACTTTTTGGTCGCCACGGCCCGCGGTCCATTTGACCACGCTTCCCGGGACCTTCCCCCGGCTAGCCCGGGAAGCGTGGTTCAAATTGACCCCGTCTGCAGATTCAGCGTGGCCAACATCTGGCGCACGCTGTGCAGACGTGCAGGGGCCTTTCGCCCCGCTGCGGGGTTCACCGTGGTTCAGTGTGGTTCAGCGTGATCTCGTCACGTCTGAAATCACCCTATAAGAGCTAGATCCCCTGTTACTTATGCTTTTTGATGAACTATGCTTTTCATAGTCTCCTGGAGAGAGGGGAAATATGGCTCTTGGCCACCTTTCACTCCTGTGATTTATGGCATACTTGGGAACCTAATTCTCTCCCAGTCTAAATCCAGCTGTTGGCTTGAAATTTACTGAGCCAAGATTGCCCTTTTAAGTCTCACTAAAGCTGGTGATTTGCAAGCTTGGAACAAGCTGTGGCTGAGGCTATATATGCCAGTGGAGCCAGGGGTATAGGGGGTACCATGGAGCAAAGGGGCTCCATTGAGCCCAGGTCCTGCACAGTAGGGGTTCCCCTGCAAGCAGCTTGAACACTACTAAGAAACGTCCAGTGTGGGGCCAACACTCTGCCTTCACCTACTCTAAAAATCTGTCAACACTCAGCCTGCTTGCAAAGGAGCCCCAAAAGAATGAAGTCTTTAAAGTGAGCAGGATGGAATGCTGACCTTCATGACTCTAATAGGAGGGGGCTCACTGGCAGCCAGGGTTGCACCATCACCTTTGTGGGGGTAAGTTAAGGCTGGCTGTGAACCCCCTTGGGAGGTCTGCTGTTTAGGAAGACCCTACACCACCTTGCCCTTGGGGGACAGCATAATTTGGACCTACGCCCAAGCCCTCTGTAAGCTTGCTATGCCACTGCGTGGAGCTCTCTTATTTCCCAATTTGTCTTCATGAAGAGTATACAGATGGAGCTGCTATTTTTGTTTTAAAGTTCTTGAAATAAAAATAAATATGTCTGAATCTACGTGAAAAACATCAGAGCTTTTAAGAGCTCTAAAGAATATTGATATTTGTAATATACTAATTACAGTGTCCTGGTACTACAGCTGACTGTTTAAGGGATCATCATCCTACTTGAGTGACCCTCCAACGTCTGGTTAATAAAAGATACAGGTCAACATGTTCCAAGCTGAGGTTCAGGTTCAGGAACTGAAAGGAAATGGTTTGATTTTTAACAGTGCTGCTGTTTCATTCTAAGTGTCCAAACAAACATTTTGGACAGATGCCTTACTACTAATAATAAATAATGATCATCCTTTAGAACAGGTGGACATGGTCTTAGCTGTGGAGCAGAAAGTCATCATTTCCATTTTCCATGCCTTGTATGTGGTTTAGTTGGCTTAGTTTTTGATTGATCCTGTAAGTATAGTTGCCTTGGAATCCTTATATGGTGTTTCTCTGGAGGAACTAAAAAGGGGTAGTGTAATAGATGTGGAAATTTTGTGCATCTTAGTTCTGTTCTGCCCATTAGGAGCCACTGAGATAACTATAGCATTGAAGCTCCAGTAACCACCATACTTTTATTTTATTTATTTATTTTGCCACTATAGAGATGAGGAAACCCTTGCTACTAAGGAGAAAGAAACTGTAATGAGCAAGTCCATTGGAAGGAAGTCACTAGGCAAGTCTCTCTTCTACCTATTATTTTATGTTGATGGTGGAAAGGGAGATGAGTTTTTGGGGTTGTTGTTTTTTTTGTTCACATGGGCAATGAAGGCTGACCACAGAGAGCAGGCTTTGTTTCATCAAAAATAAAATATAAATAAAATAAATCTTGGAAGTATCAGACACTGCTACTTACTGCAGGGCCTGGCAGGCCAGGCATGCCTCTCTCTCCTCGCTGGCCTGGCATACCAACTATCCCTCTCTGACCAGTAGTTCCAGCAGGACCTGGCGGGCCGTCAGGACCCTGACATTCACAAGGAATAAGACAGAGTTGTTAGAATTATCAATGCCAATCGTTACAAGGTAAAATATCTGTAAAACTGTAAAAGTGACTGTAATGGTGAAAGGATTTAGCACACAAAATTACTTGATTATCTGAAGCTACATTATACCATTACTAATTTATCTTTAGGTCTACAGAGCTTATACTTGAAAAATTGTAAAGTTAGGAGTTTCATGAAATTGGAAAACCCAGTTTGAATTTTTAAAGAAGAATAAGGTGAACATTGTGAGCCCTCTAAAGCTATCTCCTCTTGTATCTGAAATATGGTTGATGTACAAAAATGTAAAATGCTAACACACAGGAAAGTGAAGAGATTCAGAACATGCTAGAAGAGCTTTTTTTATCTAGAACCTACACATATATGCTCTATGAAGTATGCTAGACTGGTCAACCAACAATAGAGCAGATTCTGTTCTTGTTACAAGAAGGTACACAAGTTGAACATTGTGAAGTTGAAACTCTGAAAAAATTAGCTTTTACTAATTTGAAATGTAGTAAATTATAATTACATGTTGTCCATCTTCTCCTGGGTCTCCCTTGTCTCCAGGGCTGCCAGCTGGCCCAGCTGGTCCTCGATCTCCCACTTGACCATGAGAGCCAGGATCACCACGAAGACCTGGAGGACCTTCTTTACCTGGATCACCAATAGGTCCAGCTGGTCCAGGAGCTCCCTAATAAAATAAAAGGCCCTGATTACAATAGGCACATGTTAACATTGGGGACCATGTTCTGATTAATTAAGAATATAGAAGTACTAAGGAAGAGCAACTGCATGGCCATATCATTAAAATATAGCAATGAACAGGCACTGTTTCTGAAAAAAAGAAAACAAACAAACAAACATAGGAGCCCTCCAAATGTTACAAATGATCTCAATGTTTTTATAATAAGTGTCCATCTAACATAAAACTACTGTGTCAAAGTTTTAATTTTAACTGTTTCCTTAGGTAAATTACAGAAAAAATACAAATTATTTTGTATTTTAGATGTTTTTTGCTAAGCTATTATGGGCATTTTCACACAGGTGTCCGTCCCCCCCCCCTCCCCACACACACACATGTGCAGGAGGAGCAACTGTGCGAACGCCACAGTGGGTGCAGGGTGGGATCGATGGGCACCCATGGGAACGCTGCGGGTGGTGGGTGGGGGTGCAGCTCCCATACTCCACTCACCTTCACCCATTACCCATGCATGGAGCAACAGGTGCCAATGCCCAATGTTCCATGCATGGAGATGGGCGTGGGTCCATGGGAACGCACCTCCACGCAGCACCCACCCATCCTTCCACACACCCGCACCCGTTAAAAGAGGGCAGATGTTGGTACTTTTGTTTATAAACTTGGTCAATGATTTGTATTTATATTTTGGCAAAAGTCATAAGCTAAACTAAACTATAAAGAATGAATCAATTTAGTTGGAAGCAGACAAATATTAGAAAAGCACATTTCCATAAAAAAAATTTCTAAAACCACTGAAGTATATTTCTCTGTGCACCCACTGCAGTGATAGCATTTTATATCCACTTTTCACTCACCTTTCATGGAGGTAAATATCATGTCTTGTGACATATTTTGCAGAACAACCTTAATTATAGTGTGTCTTTTATTCTTATCAGTGCCAATCAATTGTGATCAGTATTTGTGATCGGATCCCCCATTAACTCTTTAGTGCTAACCCCCCAAACTAAGAAAAATTTAGACATAAAACACAACTGTTGCCATATCTATCTTTCTAGTATTAAATTTAATTTGTCAGTGTTTTCACTGATGAGTTTGCAAACAAGGAAGAGACTTTTCGCTTCCAGGGAAACATTCTGCTACTTTAAAAAAATAATTAAAATAAATCTGTCATTTTGCCAAAAACTGGTTCATGAGCTTGGATGGTGAAGGCAGTGGTTGGCTGAGAACAGTACTTAATATATTTTAAAAATAAAAATAGATGCTGAGGCTCTCCCACCACTGCTTTGGAAATCCCACCATTTGGGAGGACTTCAGAGGGACCAGTTAAGCTGTCCTGCTGGGTTACACCAGTCCATGTCTCCAGCACTACTTTGCTGCTAATAAATTTAAATGGTTCAGAACTTGAGGCTGGTGTGGCTCCTGCCACACAGCTGATTACTAACAAAGAACTCTTACTCTGAAATAGCAGCAGTACCAGCCCTCAACCCCATCAAACTTTATGCAACCATGGGTGGAGTTTGTGATAATAGCAGTCATGACAATGGAAGAGGTGCCACAAGCCATAGCTCAAATTAAGTCCTAGTTTGTGGTTTTATGGCACAGAAATACAGGCATGTCATATTCTACCAAACTCATGATGAGATTTGGTCTAATACAAACTCCCATTAACTTCAGTAGATCAGTTTGAAAACTTTGTTTGATCAGCTACATCACCTGAATTTGATGGGGACATCATGATTGCTGTGCTATGAATGGGACATTTGGAATGGTTTTCAGCAGGGTCAGGATTTATTTATTTATTCTTTAAAAATGCATATATCAGGATAAGTGATTTGACTTACAGTAGGTCCTGGAGGTCCAACCCTTCCAGCAGATCCAGGGAATCCTGTTGCACCCTAGAAATATGAGATTTACACAAATAATTCAAATAATTTTAGTACATGATATCAGAAACTAGGGGTGACTTCAGACGTTACGAGATCATGCTCAACCACAGTGAACCACGCTCAACCCCCCCCCCGGGGCCAAAGGGCCCTGAACGTCTGAACGGCGTGCGCCAGATGTTCATCACGCTCAATACCCACATGGGGTCAGGTTCAACCACGCTTCCCGGGCTAGCTGGGGGAAGGTCCCAGGAAGCGTGGGCAAACGAACCCCCACCGGGAACCAAGGAAAAGTAACGTCTGGACGCCAATCCCCGAGCGGAACGGAACGAAACGAGCCCCCGCCGGGGACGAGGCATGCAGCGTCGCTGCCGGGCAACCAGCAACAACACAAGCACCGGAGGGAGATTTAAAGCGAAATCAGCAGCAAGCAAGCGTGGCGGGATGGAGCGAGGAGGGAGGC
>QEPC01013547.1:464166-483276 GCA_003113815.1 Sphenodon punctatus
TTGCTGCTGCCTGTGCCTTGCCCCTTGGCGGTGCCCCCCCTCGTCCCTCCCGTTGTTCCTTGTGGTGTGTTCCGGGCGCCCCTGCCCCCCCTTCCCGACCTTTCCCTTGTGTGTGTGTGTGCCCGGGCGTGTGGTCGTGCTATGTGTCCCGCTGTGGGTCCGCTGTGTGTGTCGGCTGTCAGCCTGTTCTCCCTCTTCCCCCCTCCCTTCCCATTTCCCTTGTGTGGGCGTTCCCTTGTGTGCCTTGTGGCTTCGTTTGCCCTCAGGCGGCCATGTCTGTGTCCCGCCCCTGCCCAGTGCCTTGTGGGAGTTTTGCGCCCGGCGGGGGTTCGGCTGCACGTCTGTTGTGCTGCCACGGCCCGCGATGGTTCGGCCCGGTTCCAGGCCGTGGTCCCGTTACCGGCACGTCTGTTTGGGTCGTTTTTCCACCCCCGCGTGTGGTTGCGCTGTTCACCCCCCCTGGGGGTTCACTGCGGTGAACCGCCCACCCGTAACGTCTGAAATCACCCTAGGTCACAGGCCATACAGTCACAGCTGGCTTAATTAGAGAGTGAGCAATACAAACGCGTACTCAGAAAGATCAAAATGTTCCTGCCAAATGAATGCCTGTGCATATGATATCAAATAAGTATCACATGTAATAAACAAATAGCAAATCTACTTACAGGGGGACCCTGTGTACCTCGACCACCTTTTAGACCAGGAACACCAGAAGGACCCTGAGTGAAAGTGAGCAAGCAATGAGTTATAATAAACAGTAAATATGCTCAAATTTGGCAACATTCGCACAGGTCAGTGCTCTCCATTAGTGATGTTTTACTTACTGGAGGTCCATGAGACCCAGAAAGACCTTGGGGCCCTGGGGATCCAGCATCCCCTTTTTGCCCAGGTTCTCCAGGTTCACCTTTCACACCTGGCTGACCATCAGGTCCCTACGAAGAATAGTAGATAAAAGACAAATCAGGGTAGAAACCACCAACCCTTCACAGTTTAGCTGGCACTTAAGTTTGTTTAAGAGGATATACACATCAGATCCATCCAGTTCAGTTCAGAGCTTCGCACTGCAAATTGTTTGGTAGCCAAATTATGTTATAATGTTGAGGTTTCAGTAATACCAAACCAGGTTTTCTTCAGAGATCCCCAAAGCAATGGTTTTACTGTAGAGTCAGTGACTTGGGGACTGCAGGCTAAAATTGCAACAAACGTTGCTAGACCATATAATCTCAGCTGAGTAAAGTCTGGAATAATTCTATTAATCATTCTGCAAAAATATTTAAAGCCTAGTTCACATCTCATTGTTTCCTTAACACCACAGTATCTGTTTTCTCATTCTCTGATTCCATCCCTATTTGTTTGAAGGTAAGCAATAAACTCTGCCACTATTTTATTTATTTTTTTGTAAGATCAATAGATTTAAAAGGGGTTCAGATTAGGCCACACTCCTCAAACCAGTTATTCTGGAGTAATCCTATTGCAGTCAGCAGGATTAGTCTGGTGTACGTGATTCGACGATTCCAGCCATGGTGTTATAGTTACAGCATCTTTCACTAAAGGCAAGAGACTAAAGGCCAAGAGACCAGGCAGAAAGGTTGTATTTGTTTCTCGGACTCACAAATCTCCCATTCATTTTCATGGAAAGCTTTGGTAGCTTATGAATGCACGTGAGCATTTTGATGCAATTCTCTGCTATATTTCAGCAGATATTTTCATATGCCTTCCGCCCCTCAAATCAAAGCAAAAATTTCATACAAAGATAAAGATAGGCTAAGTATTTAATACTGATACAATCTCGCCAGCAAGATTTTATCAACTGCCTGAGCTATCTATTGGCCCACAATTCTTCCTGGAATAATCACAAAAAGAAAAATTATTTCCGAGGTGCAAATATAGGATTCATATTTCAAAGATCCTGTAGCATGATCCCAAGGCCTGTAACTAAAAGATGATAAAGAGCCATAAAGAGAGATTCTGATTAAATGAAACTGATTAGAGCTACAAGGACACATACCGGAGGACCAGAAAAACCAACTGCACCTGTGGGACCATTTTCACCACGGGAACCCTAGTGAATAAATTAAAAATGGTTATGGTTCAAAAGGGCATAAAAGGCATATTGCATACAGTAGAAATATGAGTAGGAAAAGAAAAGAAACAAGCCATTTTCTGGCTCAACTGACATCAGGTACAGTCATACTAGTCAACACTCAACACTAGTCAAAAAAGGAGGCTTTGTTTTTTAAAAAGAAAGATACGTGATATAACTGAGGAAAGTAAAATTTCTTTGGAATATAGCCCTCTAAAACTTTTTTAGGCACCGTGTGAAAACGGCCTAAATGGGCTGAATTCTGCTCTCAGTTACGTAGATCCAATTGATTACAGAACTTCACCTAGTATTGCTACATTTTATTGCCTCCATGTTATTCTATTACACTGATAAAAATCTAGTACTTTTGTGAATTACAGGATTTCAAAAATGTGGGGCTACAACAGTCTCACAAACTGCTTTCTATTGGGGTACTAAGGATTCCCAAACATGTTGTGAACATGCTGTCAGAATGCTGCTGAAATACAGCAGCTTCTCTCTGGTTGGCAAATCTAAAGGTGTTTTTAGACAACACAAGACCCCCACAAGCAGGCAATTAAAACTGTGATTAAAATTTGCACATACTCAGGCCACTTTCCCATGTTACACAGGAGGAAGGGGGAACTTTTACGAGGGCAATCATACCTGTATTTTCACAGGAATTAACGCACGTAGGAATGTGTTATTCCACTTTTATGCCGTAAATACATTTGCGCATGACTGGGTTCCTGCATATAGCTTTTAAATTCATGGGTGTTCTTGCGGCATGAAAGCAAAATAGAGCATTCCTATGTGTGCTAATTCCCATGCGAATACAGGCGCAATTGCCCTCGTGGAAGTTCCCCCTCCTGTACAACATGAAAGTGGTCTCATGTGTGAATGACTCTTGTGCGTGTTATGTGAAAACTTACATGTTTTAATCCAGTTTCTGGAACCCCCGATACTGAGTGTTCCAGAATGCACATTTCCAAACTCGTGCACTAAACACGTGTTTTAACGTCTAAATGCCACTCACGCAAGATCACGTTGGTTCCGATTGCCATTTTGAAAGCATTCATACGCTCCAATTAATTGAATTAAATGTAACTGAATGTTCTAATTGCTCCAATTGCCATTGCCAAAATACAGCTTTACAGGTACCACATGGACTTTTTTCACATACAATGTGTGGAGGAACATGCAACCGCACTTGCACATATGACCACTTTCTCACATTACCTGGGAGGGAGGGAAACGTCTGTGAGAGCAATCATGGCTGGATTTGTGATTGCCCTCATGAAGTTTCTCTCCTTTCCTAGGTAACGTGACAAAACAGCCTATGCTGAGGAGTCCTTTTGGTCATGGGAAACTGCTGTAACCTGCCAATTTCATGCATATCTAAAAATGCCCAAATTTACACCTCTAATGAGATTGCTCCAATTCACGCCTGTGACTGAGGGTGCTTGTACATATTACCATCAGAAGGAAGGGGGGAACTTCTATGAGAGCAATCAAGGTTTTATTTTCATGGGAATTAGCGCATGAAATTAGTGCCTTGGATCGACCTCTGCGATCTGCCAGGGGCATCTTCTTGGAGGTCCCCCAGGTGAACCGGGGGGCCACGATGGAGAGGGCATTCTCAGTGGTCATGCCACAGCTCTGGAACTCCCTCCCAGAGGAAGCTCGCCTGGCCCCCAGCTTATTGGCCTTTCATCGGGCCTGTAAGACCTGGCTTTTTGTCTGGGCCTTTGGGGGAGAGGGGGAGTGAGGGTGGGTTTTCGCCAGTGGGTTTTACCTCCTTTATTGTTTTAATGATTAATTGTTTTAGTAACCCTTTTTATATGTGTTTTAATGTATGGTTTTAAAAATGTTGTGAGCTGCCCCGAGCTACCTTAGGGCTGGAGGGAGTGGGGTATACGTTTTTAAATAAATAAATGTAGGAACGCACTATTCTGGTTTTCTCCTATGAGAACAAGTGAAAACACCCATGAGTGTAAGAGCTACATCAGTGGACCTGGTCATGCATGAGTGTTCTCATGGGAGAAAAGCATAATAGTGCATTCCTATGTTCCCTCATGGAAGTTCCCCCTGCTCTGAAATTGCATAGTCACAAGAATCATTCAGCTACAGTTGACCCACTCCAGCCACAAGCAGTCACCACACCCAACCCATTTATTAATGTGAATAACTGTAGTAAAGATGTATGTAACTGCAAAATCAAAACTTATGATGAAAATGTGTAATACCAAAAAAGCTGCAGGACTGCTATTACCATGCTCTCTCTATGGCCGTTTTTACACAGATGCCCCCTCCCCCCCGCCCCATCCCCACTCAGTGTTCGGACAGGTGTGCCGGGGGGGGGGCGTCTATGTAAATGACTGGCAGTGGGTGGGGGGATGGGCCCTCAAGACTCAGTGTTCGCCCGTGTGAACACCGAGCGGGATGGGGGTGGGGTGCGCTCCCATGCAGCACTCACCTCCACCCATTGTACACCCACCTCCACCCATGGAACCCTCTGGAAAACTGGAGGAGACTCCATGGGTGGAGGTGGGTGGGTGTCCATGTAAAGGGACACACACACACCTCCACTCACCATGGCAAAACACCCATCCCCCCACCCCATCCATGTAAAAATGGCCCAAATGCCAATATAATAGCATTTCCCAAAATGTGGGAAGCCCCACAAAGTAGAGGAGCATGAAAGACTTCCTCGTGGGGTATTGACAGATCCTTCCCATGTTCTCCAGAGCCTTAACTTTCAGTCTCTAGTTGTTACGGTGCCAGAGAAAACCTTCAGAACATAACCTGCATGTAACTGAGGCAGTGTCATTCAAAACTTTAAAATATTCCTAGGTATATTTTCTCTTATTCATTTCAATGGGCATTAACTGGAATGCTAATGTGGATAATTTAAATAGCATTGTTTGCTACTGAATTCCACTTGGAAGGACTGCAGGGAAGTCATATTAGTGAGATTCAACTTTCAAAAGTTTTAGGAGCATTCCAATACAAGATGTTTAACAACAGGTATGAAGAAGATAGAGACATTTACTCACAGGATTTCCACGGGAGCCTGGAGGGCCTATTAAGCCTCGAGGACCCGGTTCACCCTTTAAAAAAAAAAGTTTGAATATGTTATTTCCAAAATCTCCTAGTTAAGAAACCGTATTTGTGCTTTTATTTGAAAATATAGGAAGATGCTGACTAAATCTTTATCAAACTCTCTTACCTTTTCTCCAGTGGGACCTGCTGGGCCCATTGGACCTAATGGACCTGGAAGTCCCTGTTGAGAGAGAGAAAACCAAATTATTTATTTAATTATGTATTTATACTAAAATTCCCCCGCCTTGCCTCTGGCAGCTCGGGGCGGCATACAAAAGAGTAATCACGTATATAAATATCAAAACATCACATATAAACATAAATAACAGGAAATATAAAAATATAAAAAACAATATACAAAAGGCCACAGTCTAAAAGAATAATTCCAACCCAACCCCCCCTCCCATTACCCATCTTCCCTGCAAAAACCCGGGCAAAAAAGATAGGGCTTACATTGGCATCTGAAGGAGGGATGACCTGGGGACAGACCGACCCCTACCGGGAGGGAGTTCCAAAACTACAATTGAGAACACCCTCTCCAATGTTGCCCCCCATTGTACACGAGGGACTTCAAAAAGGGTGCCCCTGGCTGACTGCAGGGGCTGATCCAGAATCCATCCCTTGACTCTGGCTCAGAGGTTGTAGCTAGTGCAGAATGCGGTGGCTCGTCTCCTGACAGGGACAAGTCAGCGAGAGCATATTACTCCTGTGCTCCGCGTGCTGCGCTGGCTGCCTATAACTTACCAAGCCAGATTCAAGGTATTGGTTTTGGCCTATAAAGCCCTACACAGTCTTGGCCCCGGATACCTCAGGGACTGCCTCACCCTCCACGCCCCAGGGCGGCCCCTTCAGTCTGCTGGGGGCGCCTTCTTGGAGGTCCCCCGTCTAAGGTGAGGGGCCACAATGGAGAGGGCGTTCTCGGTGGCTGGGCCACGATTATGGAACTCCCGCCTGGAGGAAGCCCATCTGGCCCCAAGTCTTTTGGCTTTCCACCAAGCCTGTACGACTTGGCTGTTCTCCCAGGCCTTCGGAGGAGGGGAAGGGAGGTGGGTTAATAGTGGGGGAGGGGTGGTGGGTTTTTAGGTGTTTTTTAGATGTTTTTAAATTATTGTGTTGATGTTTCAATTGTTTTTTATTGGTGTTGTAAGCCGCCCCGAGATGCCATGGGCATGAGGGGGCAGCAAGTAAATGTAATAAAATAATAAAATAAAATAATAATATGTCTCGGACTCCGATCTCGCCACTATCATCTATGCATTCATCACCTTGAGGTTAGACTATTGCAATGTGCAACATGGGGCTACCTATGGTGACGGTTTGGAAGCTGAAGTTAGTGCTGAATGTGGAGGCCCATCTCCTTCCTGGAACCGGCTGCAGGAAGCACATAACAACTGTGTTCCAAGCACTGCACTGGCTGCCTATTAACTTCCAGGCCCAAATCAAGATGCTGGTGTTGATCTTTAAAGCCCTTCACTGCCTAGGCCCTGCTTATCTGAGTGATCGCCTCACCCCCTAGATGGCCCCTGTGGTTGTCATGGGGTGCCGTCCTGCATTATTGGCGAGTTCAAACAGAAAGAAGGGCATTCTCAGTGGCTGCACTGTCACTCTGGAATTCCTTCCTGGTGGAGGTTTACCTCCGCTCAAATCTTCTCTCCTTCTGATGAAACTGTAAGACCTGGCTCTTCTGCCAGCCATTGGGGAGGAGGGAATTTTTTTGCACAAGTCAGAGTTTTTAGTATAGTTTTATATTGTTATTTATTTATATGTTTTGTATTTATATTTATATTGTAATTGTGGTTGTATTTTTTATATATATAATTGTAAGCTTCCCTGCTTTGTGAGAGGGGTAGGATAAAAATAGAAAAAAATTAAAAATTAATTAATTAATTAAATTCAAAAAAAGGCATCCAATACCAAAGCTAGCCTCGGAGGTTTGGAGAGTGGGGGGTAGGGGCTGGCAGAGTAGCTCTGTGCTGGCTAATTGCCCTCAAGATTTGACTGGTAATCATCCAGCAGAGCTCAGGGATTGGTTGGGGGGAGTACTGGGAGCAGAAGGGTTTCTTGTGTGTTTTCTCTGCCCTTTTCCCTGGCAGTTTGACTTCATTCTCTAAAGCAGTCTTCTGCAGCAATGAATGTGGTACGTGCTGGGGCCTGGCGTGGGTCTGAGTGGGTAGTGCTTCCAAGTGTGGGACAAAGGGTGGTACATGGGGGGTTCTCTGTCCTCTGAGCTCTGGTATCCTAGGGACCCAGGTATGTGGGGGTACAGGCCAGAAGGTGGCCTATCAGTGGCAGGAGAGAGACTTCTGCTGCTTTCCAAGGGGGATGGCATTGGTTTGTTTTTCACATGGCTCCTGGGAGGGAAGGGAAGTGGGGGGTACTTCAGGGGTACTGGAGGCCAGAGGGTTGAGAATGGGGGCAGGATTTTGTTTGTTTGTTTACTTGAGAGTCTGGTGCTGGCACTGTTTGCAACTATACAAGGTGAAGAGCTAAGACTGAGGCCACTTTCAGACATGCCCCCCCCCCACGCATATTTGGGCTGCTAGGAGGGGTGGAATGCGCAGTCGAAATATGCGCAGAGGGGGGTGAAAGTCTGAAAGTGGCCTGAGTTTCGCAGTCTCTTGCACTGCTATGCTTTCATCATAAAACTCCTCAAGTATTTCCACTCTCCTGGCAAGATTTCCTTCCCACTAAAGTCTGTAGGAGCTCTATTGAAGTCTTATTGTGTGGCAATAATATTTCACGTATTGTCAGAGCTCAAGTCACTTTGACAAAGCTTTCCTGGTGGTAAATTTAATAATAGAAGGTGATTTAAAAAGACGTCTTTATTTCAGTGATTTAAGATTTGTTTCTCATTGACATCAATGGGAGAAAATGCTTCCCCCATTGAAATCAATGGGAAACTGGAGATCCAAAACAGAAAAATCCAAAACCAAAATTAAATCCAAAATTCAAACAAAACTGAAACAAACAAAAAAATGAAACTAAAAGTTCACCTGGAGTACCACCCCTAATTTTTACCTTTCTTCTAAGGCCATTTTTACACAGATGCCATCCACCCATGAAAACCCATTGGATGGGTGGGAGAGCATCTGTGTAAACGGCAATGGGTGTGTGTTCCTGCTTACGCGACCTAGCCACCAACACCCACGGAGCATCTGGGAAGGAGCCGGCATGCTCCGTGTGTGAAGATGGGTGTTCAACACCCACTCATCCATGTAAATGGCAAAACAAACATGCCCATAGGAAAGGTCCGCCAAAACCACTGATACATGGCTAGAGAGACCCTGCAGGAGTCCGCAGGCAGCCACACCTACCGGGAGAGATGCTCAATGCCCATGCAGGAGCCCTTAAAGCAGAAGCCAGCAAGGACATGGGTGCTCCGGCTCCCAACATGTCAGACAGAAAAATCCGAGACAAAACAAAGGGAGTCAGGGCCATAACACATGTGGGAAGGGGTAGGGCAAGCAGAGGGACCCCGAGACACCCAGGGGAGGGGGGCCCAGGCCAACAGCACCAGGAGGGGGCAGGACGGCTATTGACAGCACACCCTTCCTGACACAGGGCAGAGGGTACAACGCAGTCCTGGCACCAACCGCATACCCACCCCAATCCACAGCCATGGGGCACAGGGAGGAGAGTGCCTCAGAGAGCAAGGGCACCCACCCAGGGGAGAGGGGGGAGGGAGCCGACAAGCCCCAAGCACATGCTAGGGAAATTCCGGGTGGGCAGCTGACAGCTACACCATTCTCCCCCACAGGAGAGCACCCAGGTGCACAACACCACCGGGGAGATAGCCGAGGAGGGACTCCATTGCAGTCAGGTAAGGAGGGACTCCGTTGCATTTGTGGGGAGCTAAGGAACACCCCACAGATGCAACAGAGGGGAAGCAGGTCAACAGCTCACCCCCATGAATTCTCCCAACAGGAGACCACCTGCTCCACTGCCACAACATCCTAGCCACCAAGCTAGACAGTTCCCCACACGCACAACCCAAAATGGGTAACCCTGGTCCAGGCAGGAATTAGTGGACTTCATACGTGGGGAGGGGGGGAGGTCCAGTACAACCCGGTGCGCAACTACAAGACCAAATAGAGACCTATTGCCCAGGAGATGCAATGGTCGGGGTACAATAGGGATGCCACCCAATGCATGCAACAGGTTTGAGGACTTGAGGTCCGGATATAAACATATTAAGGACAATAATCTGAAGTCTGGCCATGCCATGCGCACAATGGAGTTTCAGGATCAGCTGGATTGGGGCCAGACAACAACAGCAAGGGCCCCAGTCAGGAAGCACAGCCAAACTGACAGATCGTATCAACTCACGCAGCTCAAGGGGACCCAAAGGTGCACAAGGAGGAGGTGGTGGTGGCCCTGGAAGAGGACATGGAGGAACCCGAGGCTATCCCGGGGCCCAACAACCTGGAGACTGATGGTAGGTACACACAGATATGTGTATGGGGGGGCAGGAGGCAGCAGGGTGACGGAAGGTGGACAGGGACATAGCAGTGCTATAAAATACAATATTTGCCTTTATCCAGGGTACACAAGTATCCATAATACAAACTCATCCCCAGTGGGATGGTAAAGGTAAAGCAAAAGCAGGAAGATAATTCAGCCCCAAGTACATCTTCAAATAACAGCAGACAAAAGCCGCTGACTAGAATAGCCTAGGTATAAATTTGCTTTCAGACCCGGTAAAACCTAAGACAACCCAACTGTCAACTGAGCCAAATTGTGTTTCTTTATTGCCAGGTCATGTGCAAAGTTTGCAACTTTGACCATAATTTTCCTGCTTGGATTAGCCAGTAAATAAGATAATCTCAGGTGGAGGTCCCAGTGCATTTTCCCCGCCATAAACTCACTCAGATATTTGAATCAAACTTCAGCTGTCCGTGGAAAGACAAACAAATCATGCTGAAGATCCTCCACCTGCAATCCACATAGGCATACATGGTTGTCATATGGAATACCACTAAGTCGGCCCCCAAGGACCGACATCAGTTGAAAGCGCAGAAGGGTCAAAGCCCTTCGAATTGTATAATTTGTATAAATAAGCATCACACTGATGTAGCAGCTTAATTTTCCCATAGTGAGGGGCCACTTGGGAGCCACAAATGCTCGTCAAATCATACTGGATTAAGGTATCCTTTAGTCTTTCCCTAAAGATTTCTTTTGCATGCTGTCTCAAGAGTCATTGAAAAAAATCAAAAGAAAAACTCAAAGTGTTAAGAAGTCTTTTTAGCCGGGATCTCCATAATTTGGAAGATCCAAGCTCAGACTGCTCAGCCCAACATACTCAAGGTAGTCTATTGTCTGTCATGTGTAACAGGCGCTGCCAGTGGAGGAAGATGCTTAGCTTGGCTTTAAATTCCAGGGGAAGGATGCCCATTTCTGTTCTTATAAAACAAACGGGCGTTTCATTGGGAGTTCCCAGGAGTGCCTGAAGAATTTTATTTTGCATGGGCTCTAAGTGGGACAAACTTGCACACCCCCAGATCTCCGGACCATATATAACCTGAGGAGCTAACTTAAAGTCAATTAAATGAAGAGCAGGTTTAATTAATCTACCCCCTACTGTTCGCCAAAGCCTGATTATTCCATTTGCTGTTTGATAAGCTTTTGATTTGGTCGAGCTCATATGCTCCTGCCAGAATCCAAATGCAGAAAAAGTCAAGCCCAGATACTTATATGAGGTTACTTGCTCTATAGGCACCATATCAAGTGTCTACTGCAGGGTCCATACTCTTTTGGTGAAGATCAAAACTTTGGTCTTCGTATAATTTATAGAAAGATGATTTTCCCTGCAGTAATCCCCAAATGTGTACAAAGCACGCCACATGCCGGGTTTGGCTACTGACAACAAAGTCATGTTGTCAGCATATAATAAAAGTGGTAATCTTCTCCCCCATTATTCCGGGGGTGGGGGGTGGGATACTTATTGTCCTGAAAACATATTACAATATCATTGAGGGGGAAAATTAATAAAAACAGAGGAAGGACACAGCCCTGCTTAACGCCCAACCTAGCAATAAAAGTATTGATCATCAACCCATCCTGCATTAGCCTAACTTGCATGCAAGTATTTGAATATAGCATACATATAAGAAATAACAGTCGCCTATCAATATTAGTGGCACCCAATTTTGCCCAAAGCAAATTTCGATCAATCATGTCAAAAGCAGCTTCCAGATCTACGAATGCCACTTAAAGTTTGCTGTTACAAACTTTAAGTGAATAAACATGCACAAACTTTAAGTGAATAAACATGCACATGCTTATTCACCAAATGTGCTAAGACATAATGATCCATTGTAGAATGATTAGCTCGAAAGCCAGCTTGATCTTAAAAAAAGATACAGTTTGTAGCAGCCCAATTCACAAGTTTTCCAAGAAGATATCTTGAGTACATCTTTGCCTCTATATCTGTTAAACGTATTGGTCTGTAGTTTGCAGACCAATACCCTTTTTAAAGATTGGAATGATAACACTTAGATTCCAACCCTGGGGAATCACTCCAGATGTGTTAATGTATTCAAAAAGTTTCTGAAGTATAGAGGACTCCCAGTCCATATTTTCCAGGAAAACCTCACCTGGGATCGCATCCTCACCGGGGTTTTTCTAACAGGTAGCTTTGAAATAAAATATCTTATTTCTCATTCTGTCACAGGCTGCCAGGTGGAACAAAGAGTTATGCTAAATCACCTAGGGGATCTGCCCTGGCAAGGGTGGATCTACTAAAAATACTTTTAAAGTGATCCTTCCAGGAAGAGCTTGTGATATTACGATCCGGAGAGGAATACTCAGCTGGATTTCCTTTGTTAACCACAGACCAGAATTTAACATTGTCTTTCTTGTGCATAGCTTCTTCTAAAACAGACCACACATGCTGTTAATGTGCCAATTTCTTCATCTTTAAAATATTCCTATAAGCAGACTTTATATTCAAATGTGATTGCACTGCCTGATGTGAATTATCAAGCAGCTTGGTTAACAGATGATTTTGAGTTCTGGCACTCAGCGTCAAACCATGGGGCTGATTTATAGGGATGTGTGAACAGAATCAGGTTTGGATGTTTGGCCATTTGGTGGTTCGGGTCGAACTTTGAGTTCAAATTCGGTATTTGGTTCGTTCAGGCTCGGTTTGTTCTTTAGTTCGGTGCAATCAGGAACTGAAAATGACATTTGGTTTTTAAAATAAAGGGGAAAAACTGAAAAACTTATTTCTGGCTGTAACACTTTTGTTTCTTATTCAAATTTGATGACATTTAGGGAAATTGTACCCCCGATGGAGGGCACTAAGTGTACCAAATTCCAAAATGATTAGGTAAAGAGAACCAATTTCAGAAAAATGTGAATGTTGTGATTTTAAGAAAAGCTCCATACACATTCATGGCTACAACTTCTTTATCTTGCATCCAATGTTCATGGAGCTTGTGCATATTTTGTCCTTACATGTGCTTAATACTTCTGCCAATTTTCAGAAAGAATGGATAAAGGATCCCAAGGGTATAAGACATTAAACTGAAAATACATTTCCAGCTGTAACATTTTGATATTCCATTTTGTTTACAGAATATCTGGCAAGAATGTATCAAATACCTTTCCTGCCATTTCAACAAATGTACAAGAGATTTTGATAAAGGGAACCAATTATATAAGCAATTGATGTTGTCCCCATGAAGATCATTATTCAGATGAATATCAGCATATTCAGTAGGGGTGGGACACCGGGTCAAATACCGGCTACCGGATTTACCGGTTACTGGATTTAAAAAAACCAGATTGCCGGATTTGTGTACCGGTTTACCAGTACCTGATTTATTCCATTGATTTCAATGGGGAACTGTCCCCATTGAAATCAATGGAAAAAAACACAAAAAACCTCCCCCCTCCCTGACTGTGCAGGTGGAAGGGGGAACCCCTCACCCAGCCTGCCCAGCCTGGCTTTAAAAAAAATATTTCCCCCCGAAGTCCCAGGCTCTGGGCCGCCGCCGGCGACCCGGAGCCCGCACCAGCAGGTACTAGGGTGATTCCTGGGGTGAGGGGTGGTTTAACACCCACCCCACCCCAGGGATCACCCTACCTCCCCACCCAGGGATCACCTACCTTGCGCTCCAGACGGCGGCGGCGGTCCGACTCCGGCAGTCTGACTCCAGCGGTGAAACCCAGAAGTTCACCGGAAGGCCTAGTAGCGCTGAAGCCGGCAGCCACAGCCAGTGCTGAAGCCACTGGAGTCAGATTGCTGCCACTGCCACCCGGAGCGCAAGGTAAGCAATCCCTGGGTGGGGAGGTAGATAGGGTGATCTGATCCCTGGGGTGGGTTGTGTGTTAAACCACCCCCCACCCCAGGGATCATATCTGCTGGTGCAGGCTCTGGGTTGCCAGCGGTGGCCTGGAGCCCGCACCAGCAGGGACTTCAGGGGGAAAAAAAATGTTTAAAGCCAGGCTGAGCAGGGTGGGTGGGGGGTTTCCCCCCTTCCACCCACGCAGCCTGGACTGGGGAGGGAAAGTAAAGTGGGGGTTTTGATGGTGGTTTTTTTTACATTGCAGCCATTCATTTGAATGGCCGCAATGTAAAATATCCAGTATGGGGGAATCCGGTAAATGGGATGGATTACCGGGTTTAATCCGATACTGCTGGTACACCAAATACCGGCAGTATCGGATACCGGAAGATCTGGTAGTCCCACCCCTAATATTCAGTGCCAGTCAGAGGCAGGCACCCTGCATGGCAGGGGGAGAGAGACTGTAGGAGGAAGGATGTGGAGCAACCCCAAAGACTGACAGATACATTCAATGGCCAAACACATTACTGCAAGCTTCTAGCTTTACAGGACCAATTGGTAGTGGCTTCAAGGTGGGCATAGGGGGAAGCCCTGAGGTGGGCATAAGCAACATAACTGGGACTTCAACACATCCAGGCTGGCCAATTATCATCACAATCACATCCTGCAGCACTGAGACAGAGGACATAAGAGAATCTCTATTGACTCTTTCCTAAACAGATGCTTTTGACTTCTCAGAAACAAGTGGGGGAGATATGTTGAGATGGTCCCAGAACAGAATGAGGATATTTGGTTGACATTTCTGTTGGGCAATTCGCATCACAAACAGATCTTATACCACAGTGACATAAGAGAATCCCAGGCATAGGCCCCTTCTCTACATATGTTGTACAGGCATATAAAATTGGGACCCTTTATAAAATCTTTCTGATATTTGGCAGAGATGATCATGAAAGTGTAATATATATCCCTGCCAAATTTCATATACACTGGTTGGACTACAAAGATATTATAGTCAGACATACATTTATAGGTTAATTGCTTATACCACCAAGACCCTTTTTTCAATCCTTCTGAAATTTGGCAAAGATAGTAAATATAGGAAGGGGTATAAATCAAACAAGTTTCACATACATTAGATGTGATTCAAAGAAGTTACAGCTAAGAATGTATATGTAGAATATTGCAAAATACAATAATTCAACTGCTTCTTAAATTGGATTCCTCAATTGTTTTGAAATTTGGTACACTTAATGCTTTCTATTGGAGGTATAGGCACTCCAGATTTCAGCCACATATAATAAAAAACAAAAAAGGTACAGCTGATAATGTGTTTTCCATTGAAACCAATGGAAATTCAATTCCGAACTCACCGAACGCATCCGAACCAATGTTCAAATTCGAGTTTGGTTCACACGTTCAGTTTGGTCAACTGAACTATTCGAGTCCAGTCCAAACTCCGAACTTCCGAACCGTGTTCGCCCATCCCTACTGATTTACCCTGCCTCCCTGATTGTCTATCAGAGGCCAAATTATCCCTTAGTTTCTCTAACATTGAATTATATGTCTTTGCAAGATTCCCTGTCTTAGGGTCCAATGCCAACAATACCACTTTATATTGACTTAGCTCCTCTGAGGCTAGCAACAAAGAAATTTCTTTTGCTACATCAGTATTCCATTCCAAGGCCCTATTGCCCTGGATCTCTCTCTGGGCTAACCCCACATTGACCTTGTTTAACACCAGAAGCTCTAGTGCCAAAAGGAATGACAAAAAAGTCTGTTAATAATGCAAATAAATTAGCTGGAACACAGATGTAATCAATTATGATGATCCCGTTCCTGAAGATAAAAGTTAAATCTCTGTAACGGTCTAGCCTGGACCTCCCATTCAAGATTTTCCAGTTATTTTTGTATAAGAACCTCAAAATTCGCAGGCCCTTGGCATTGCAAACCGGATCTTTAGAAGCACGTGGCAGGGAGAAAAAAAACATCTTTGGCCTCAAGACCCAGGATGCTAGCTATAGCTGGATCATCATTCCCAATATGGGAATTAAAGTCTCCTACCATCATTATAGAGTGTAATGGGAAGCATTCAAGACACAAATCCACAAATTCCTCAAATTTAGCCCAAAATATAGTTCGTTCCGAGGTCCTCTGTGAAGGGGGGGGGGGGAGTTACACATTTATAATTATAATCCTATAGTCCTAGAATTAATGCCCCAAAAGACATAGCTGTCATACTAAATTGGCTTAACATCAGATTTTCAGATAAAGTGAGGGAGAGTTCTTAATTCTAAAGTATGGGAGGTACTGCAAAATATAAAACCCAATTTAATCTTTGTGAAAATCTTTTCTATATTGCATTTGTGATAGTGTGTGTCAGGGTGCTTTTAGACATCATTACTACCACCTGTAGACTCCACCAGCACCACTTTGCCTCTGGGTTTCCCGCACACTGGCATGTTTCAAGATGTGACTATAGATATTTTCCATGGCAACTTGATCACTGATGATGATGCCATGGTAAATTTGTTCAGACATCATGAAAACACCACAGACACATAGGAGGAAAGCTGCCTTAACTCTCTTATGGAAATAGAACTGAAACAAAGAGCAAATAATCAGAATTAGGCAGGCCTTTCCTTACATGCATTTGTCGAAATATGCTTGTGACGTGTTTTTCACATATAAAAATAGGGTGTTGCAGAAAGCAAAATTTGAAAAGTTAGAGAGCATGCCAGAAGTAGTCTGGGATATCAATAAGTGAAGCTGACAAGTGATTTTTACATACAGAATTCTGTTGTAGGAAGCAGATGTGAAAAATCAGTTTATGTTTGACAACTATTGCTGGACAGTAAATTTAACAATTTAAGTGCACATTTTATTTCTTGCTGCTGTTTGAAGAAAAAGTCTGTGAATACTTTCAAACCTAGCTGAAATTAAGTATAGTAGCTTATAATAAATTATCCATAGTCTAGAGCCACTCTCTTAAGTTCTCTCTTAAAAGACTTTGTTTTTCCTTTTAAACAGAACTCATAAAGATAACCTAGTGATAAGAAAAACTGCTTTATTTCCTATCTTTATCTGGAAGTAAAGAAAATTTCTTTGCTTCCATTTACACATAATATGTTTTCTCAATACCGCAGCAACATTTAACTTTAAAAAGAGAGACTATGCTAAAATGAGGAAACTAGTTAGAAGGAAACTAAAAGGAGCACTTGCCAGGATTAAATGTCACAAGAGGCTTGGAGACTATTTAAAAACACCATCTTGGAAGCCCAGAATAAATGTACTCCACAATTTTAAAAAGGGAGCAAAGGGACCAAATGCTTGCCATTGTGGCTTAATGGTGAGGTGAAGGGGGTTATTAGAGCCAAAAAGGCATCCTTTTCAAATGGAAAGCTAGTTCTAATAAGGAAAATAGGAAAGAGCATAAGCTCTGGAAAATTAGATGTAAAACATTAATAAGGCAGGCCAAGAGAGAATTTGAAGCGAGACTTGCTAAAGAGGCAAAAACTAATAATACAAACTGTTCAGAAGCAAGAGGTCTGCTAGAGAATCAGCTGAGCCATTAGATTACCAGGGGCTAAAAGGGGCATTCAGGGAGGACACCCCCTCAGCGCTGGCTGTGACAGGGTTTTGGTGGCGCCCCCCCTATGGGGGAGGAAGGAGGCAAGGACAAGAAGAGCCGCCGCGCTAAAGAAACTGGGGGCAGAGCGGAGCGGTCGCCTAGCAACTGGAGAAAGCGCCCGGGACTCCCGCAAGACCTGGAAGTCTCGGGCGCCATTTTAGGATTCCCTGCCTGCCGCCCCAGTGCATTTAAAGCGGCGAGCGGTGAAAGACGTGCACCCACCCACTCGCCCCTTTATGGCAACACTCCGAGTCAAACTGGTCACCAATTAGGACCAGAAAGGAATTTTCCCCAAGTCTAATAGGCAAACAAAAGGCGAGGGATTTTTTGCCTTTCCCGGAGTGTTCTGCTGATTTGGTCTTAGGGCGCGATAGAGCAATTTGCGGGTGGTAGGCCTGAAAAGTCACACTCTTGGCAGGCGGCTGGATTAAAGTTAATTGTTTAAACATTATACGAGTTAGCATAGGATGGTTAGAAAACATCTCCCTAAGAGATGGGCAGGCCAGGCATAGCCACACAGAGCGGCCCAAGGGCATGGTCAGCCCAAGGGTGAGAGGCAAACGGCCGGACCCGCTGGGAGGACCATGTGCCAAGCAGTAGGTCATGGTGCCCTCACCCTTGTTTAACCCCAAAGGGGTATAGGTACAAACAACCCACCCCAGCCCATGGAAACCCGGCCATCGGGGCAGGGCATAAGTTACAAGTTTGGAGGAGTTAGGCCACAGGAGATTTCCCTTAGAGTTAATATAAGGAGGAGGGCTGGATGGCCATAGGCATGTTGGGTAGGGTCGGGAACCTCCTGTGGGATCGGGGTAGAGAACAGTTAGGGAAGGTAGGACCCCAGTTTAAAGGGGGAAGTGGGAGGGTTACCCCTTCCCCCTTTTGTGGACTTAAAACTAATAAAGAGTGCGGCCGTTTGATCCCAGAAATGTGTCCTTGTCTTCTTCCGGAGTGCGTCGACAATAAGGCCATTACAGAGAAGATGAATAAATTATTTGCTTTGGTCTTCATTGCAGAGGATGTTGAGGAGATACGCACACCGGAACTGTTCATTGTAGATGATGAATCAGAAGAGCTATCACAAATCAATGAGACAAACTAAATAGTAATAAATTACCGGGACTAGCTAGTTTTCACCCCAGAGTTCTGAAGGAACAGAAATATGAAACAGAAGGCCTACTACTGGTAATTTTTAACCTATCTCTAAAATTGGCCAGTATACCTGAGGACTGGAGGGTAGTGACTGTAATGCCAATATTTAAAAAGACCTCCAGAGACGATCCTGGAAAGTACAAACATGTGAGCCTGACATTGGTGCTGGGGAAAATGGTGAAAACAGTTATTAAGAACAGAATTACAGAGGATATTGATAAACATGGCTTAATGGGGAAGAGTCAACATGGATTTAGCAAATGGAAGTCATGGCTCACTAATCTATTGAATCTTTTGAGGCTGTGAATAAGCATGTGGATAAGGGTGAGCCAGTCAATATAGTGTATCTGGACTTTCAGAAGACATTTTATAAGGTTGGACTCTTGAGGAAATTGAAGAGTCATGGGATAAGAGGCAGTGGATTGGTAACTGGTTAAAATATAGGAAACAAAGAGTAGGACTAAATGGTCAGTTTTCACAAAGAGTAGGACTAAATGGAGAGAGTAACTAGTGGAGTGTCCCAGGGATCTGTATTGAGAGTAGTGTTGTTTAATGTAATCATTAATGATGTGGAAAGGGGAGTAAGGAGTGAGGTGATCAGATTTTTCAGATGACACAAAGTTATTCTTCACCTATAAAGCTCTTCACAACCTTGCTCCCCCCTACCTCTCTGCACTTATCGCCCTCCATACTCCAGCCCGTGCACTTCGCTCCTCCTCTGTCCCTTCTCTCACCCTTCCACGCCTTCCCTGCTCCCCTAAGCGCCTTCGTCCCTTCTCACTTGCTGCCCCCCATGCCTGGAACTCCCTCCCTGTCCACATCCGCCTTGCCCCCTCCCTTCATACCTTCAAATCTCTCCTTAAAACTCACCTCTT
>QEPC01013547.1:491817-552024 GCA_003113815.1 Sphenodon punctatus
CCCCCCCCAAGCAGGCCCTGCCTGCTGTCCCATGGCTGAGGCTCCATCCTCCCCTGCCTTGAGGAGCTCGAGACCATCACGTGATATATTATTGGCCTACAGTGAGCGTGCACAACCCAGTTGAGTTGAGAGAATGTTGGGAGCCATCTCGAAGAACCTTCTTTATAAGGTAGCAACCGTCTGATCAGCATATGGGGAGGGGAGGAGGAGCTGTGTTTGTAAACAGCCTTATCTCCCAGCCCGATCGAGTGTCCCTGATGCAGTTGCTGTGCTGGTGCTCCTAGGAGGGAGAGGCAGATGAGGCCTCCCACCACCTGGCCCGACAGCAGGGGTCGGGACCAACAAAAAATTTTTGAAAGAAAATATATTTTTTTTAAAAGACAGCGGGACTGGCCCTCCAGCCCAGCACGGTCCACCGGGAATCCTCCCAGTGGGTTCAATGGCCAATCCGCCCCAGCACTCAGGGTGATCATTGTTAGCCAGAAAAACAGATGCTAAAAGCAGGCCATGGAAAATATAGCATAAGGGTTAAACTTTCAGTTCAAGACAAAATTTAGCAAAACCCCGTGGCGCAAACAGGGCAGGGAGGTTCTTTGTTGGTACCAAATAACAAGATAACAAGGTAACAAGGTAATAAACTGTCAGAACTTGATGAACAACAGGTCAGTTTGCTCTGAAATAAACACATAGCAGGTATATCTCCCCAACCAGTGCCACAACAGATAACAGAAATATTTCTGGGCTTCTCGCCCAATGGTGGTGCTAATGCATGAGCACCTCCTAAAGGTTTCTGGCAACAGTACATCTGCATTCTAGACACACCTTTAAATTATACTAATTCACATTTGACTATTGGGGTGCTCAAACAAGTACGATCAGATTACCATGAACCATGCCCCAAACTCCTTTCAGTATCACTAAAACACCCAGTTAGAAAAAAAGACAGAAGGAAACAACCACTCCACCCCCGTAGTATTTTGCTTAGTAGAAGACCAGATCAACATACATATATTATTTTATTTTAGTTGATCTAGAACAATCGTATACAAATACACATAGAAACAACAATGAACACCTGCACATTCACACAGTAAACAGACACATTCATAAATATATTTTGCTTTTAAGCAGTTTATAAGAAACTTTGGTCAACCAGAATAAAAAAGCTAGCAGGCATCCATATTGACTTGGCAATCAAAGCGAGAGTGCATTGGGTACCAGGGAGTAGCTATGGATTCAGGCCAGGAACTTTACCCTGTCAAAGATAATAAGGGCTAAGAAGATTAAGGAGGTGCCATAGCTGGGCTGACTTTAGAATCCTACCTTGGGTTGCCAAAAAGGACAAACCAAGCCTGCATTGATCAATTCTAGTCTGGTGATCCAGCTGAAAAATCATGCTTTGGGATGCCAAAAAGGGAGGGCCTGGACAAGATTGGTTAGTAACAGTTAGGTAGGCAAAAACAATCAACGTGTATAAAAGAGCAAGACAGAGAAGGTGGGGTAGCTGTCTACTCTCAGCTCCACCGCCCGCTAGTCACATGCACCAGTATCAAGGGATTTTGACAGTGAACCAGATCTGTGAGACACTCATTGTTAGGGCGTATTGCTTGCCCATTGTACCATCAATACTGCTTGCTATTCTATCAATAAATGTTGCCTACATATTAATCGTAGGTGTGGTCCTTGTTGGGTGCTATTTAGTTGAAAGATCCTGCACAGCACTGATGCCACTGAAAGCCAGTTGAGCAAAGGCTTTAACCTATAAAGCCCTAAATGGTCTGGGCCCTGTCTATCTGCGGGACTGCCTCATCCCCTGGGTACTGGACAGACCCCTGCGATCAAGGGGCATACCCTTCTTGTGGTCCCCCCGAGTCTTCTGGGGGGCTATACAGGGGAGGGCGTTCTCGGTGGCCACACTGAGGCTGTGGAACTCCCTTCCGGTGGGGGTGCGTCTGGCCCTGGACCTTTCCTCCTTTTGAAAAAGCTGTAAGACTTGACTGTTCCATCAGGCGTTTGGCGGGGTAGAGAGTGGGGGAGGAGAGGGATAGGAGGGGAGTGATATGCTTTTATAATTTTATAATTTTCTGGTTTTATATTTACTGATCTTTGTTGCTGTAAGCCGCCCGAGCTGCCTGTGGCAGGAGGGGTGGGATATTAAATGTTTTAATAAAATAAATAAAATAAAGAGGGTTTACCCTTAGGTGGCACTGCAACACAAGCACCAGTTCCAGTATGAGAAATAAATTATAAGAGAAACAATAAGTTTACTTACTCTTGCACCATCATTGCCAGCAGTACCTTCAGAACCTTTTTCTCCAACAGAACCCTGTGTGGAGGATCAAAAATGACCAAGTTATTCACATCAGATGATAAGCATTTAAGTGTATTAGAGAAGCCACCACAGTGTTAGAAAAGAAACCCTATTTAGCATTTTAAGACATAAATAACAGAGAATTACCCTGTCACCCTTGGGGCCAGGAGTCCCAGCAATGCCCCTCTCTCCAGGCATGCCTTGAAGACCTGGAGGTCCTGGATCTCCAGGGGTTCCAGTGGGGCCTGGATTGCCCTGAAATAAAACGAAAGCAAATTACTGCCTGTCCAGTTATGAGACATCTTTTTCTCTAGACTGAAAAATACTTTGTGCATATGAGGAAGTCTCTGGAGAACAACCATATGATTCTCTTAATCTTGGATCTACTCATTTCCAAACATTCTTCTTTTCCCAAGGTGTAGTGCTGTATTCATCCATAGTTGTCATCACTTTTATGAACAGATTAGTCATGGGTCTTGTTTGGGGAAGGGAGCATGGAGGAGAGACAATACTGGATGTCAAGCAGCCTTACATCCTCCTGACTCTTGGCATCAAGGAGCCAGAAAGGTTTGTCTTGAAGTTAATAAGATCAGCTTAATGACAGATGCCTGGCCCAACAATGGAAGCTGCAGATCACCAGTGCATAAGTTGATGTGGCTATGCTCTCTTTCTTCCACCTCTTCCTGTGATGTCTGCTGCAGGAACGGAGATGGCATAGAAGCCACTATGTAGTTGTGCCTATCAAGGAATCCCCACTTCACAGGGGTAATTCTCCCATGGCCTGCTCCACAAGATTTAGGGCTGCTTTTAGCTGGTTGAGCAGAAAAAGGTGGCACAGTACAAGAGGGCAGCTGGCCCTTAATAACAAATTTCTTTCTTCTCCTGCTCATGCAGCCCTGAGCTGCTGTTGTGCAGGAGGGTGTGGCATAAAATGCCACAAAATAAATAAATAACTTGCGCAATAAAAATGATGCTATACAATACAGCACATTGGTGGCTTTAAAAATGTTTAATCTCTTATTTTAAGAAGTCTAAAGTAACCAAAAAAAAGGACAGCTTTTTACAATATTGCACACTGTGCAGCTTGCATTCTGATGGTATTAGTCTTACAAAAAACATCATCTTTCATTGCTTGAGTGTTGAACTCTAGGGGTGTGCATGTCATTTTCATTATTCCAATAACGATAACAAAAATTATCATTTTTCTAATCGTTATTGCAATAACGAAAATGACAATAGATAATAACGACAATGATAACGAAAACAACAATGTCGTTATGGTTGTCATTATTATTGGTGCTGTAGCAGTTGGGTTTTGAAGGGAAAATGTGGAGAGGGGAGGAGGGAGCAGACATCTCGGAGCCCTAAACAGGGTTGAACTCTTGAACTGTGCCTGTGTTGGGAGGGGCGAGCAGCTCAGCAGTATCTGATGGATGTATTGCTGGCCAATGAGCAACGCAAGCAGGTCCCAGCAGTTTCATGGCACTCTGTGGTTGCTCAATGCCTGCTGCCTCCCACAATCAGGGGGGCTTTAAGGGAGGGCACTGCAACCCTTTATAATCGAAGGGCCAGGCTTTTTCTCTCTGTTCTGTCTGTGAGAGCTCTGCTTGTCAGGTTGCGTTTTACAAAATTGTGGTGCTTGCACACAAAAAATCCTCCCTAGCCCTATACGTTTCCTTCCTCATACCCTATATTTTACCTTCTCCCTTTCCCTGCCCTTCTCTCCACTGTACATTATATATAGATAGGTAGTATAGATTAGATATAGATATATATTATAGACATATAGATTAGATTAGAATAGTTATATAGATAATTAGATAATAGTTTTCCTTTTCCCTTGCCCTGTCTCCCTTAGATTTAGATAGATTTTAGTTGTGTACATATATTAGATATTATATAGGTATTTAGACTAGTCTGTTTTATTATATTAGGATTATAGGATAGACATAGGGCTGATGCGGCAGCAGCTTTTACCACGCCGCGATTCCGTTCCGCCATTTCGGAACTGCCTGCGCCACACTGCAACTTTTCTGCGGATATTCCGCTAATTCCGCCGGAATTCTGCAAATCGCGGAATTGCGGAAATATTGCGGAATAATTGCGGAAATCGCGGGAAACCGCTATTCCGCTATTTTTTGGCGCTGGCGGAATTGCGGAAATAGCGAAAATGTCATGTTTCCACGATTCCACTAAGTTGCGGAATTAAATAAGCGGAACCGCGGAACCGCGGAATGAAACCGTGGAATGAAAGCCTCTGCCATGCCATTCCACTAATTGCGGAAACACTGTTTCCGCCGGAAATAGCTACCGCTGCGATATTCCGCTACAGCCCTAGATAGACATATTGTATAAATATAGATTAGGTTTAGGTTAGGTTTTGTATAATTAGATCACATACAGTACATATTTGGTATCGATATCGATAACAATACCAAAAACAAAATCTTTGTTTGAAATCAGTCCCGATATCAATAATGACAATAACGAAAAGCACTTTGTTAAAAACAATAATGATAAAATGACACATTTTAATAACAAAAACAATAAAGAAAAACGACATGGGGCCCTGCTGCACACCCCTATTGAACTCCTCAATCCCTCTTAAAGCCATAAAGAGTCTCTCTGGAGTAAATTCCAACTAAGCAGTATTGTAAGTAAAATCACTCAGCCCACTCCCATTTCTTATGTGATTTACCTTTGCACCATCAGGGCCATGACCTCCAGCCGTACCCTTTTCCCCTTGCAATCCTGGTGCTCCTGGTTCTCCTCTCTCACCTGGGTTGCCACGTTCTCCCTGTGAACAGGAATATTGAGAATTAGCTGGTATTTTTCAGATGCATTGGAAATGCCCCCCCCCCCGCCCCTCGTAATTACCATGAACATGCTCCCATGAATAGCTTAGGGCTGAGCTGAACACATACCAATTCCAAGCATAACTTTTTATCCACAATGAGCATGCTATCAGTAGATAAGCACATTATGGTGAAGTACTATATCAACTGAAGAGCATCACAGCTGCCTAACATTGCATTTCCATGCAATGAGCTCACATTAGTTATAAAAATTGATTAACAGAGCTCCACAACGCCACTGTAAGTTATTAAATACTGCTATCGACTAGTTATACAACACCAGTACTGATGCATTGTGTGCTAAGTGACTTGTTCAAGGTCCCATATTGAATGATCATCAGAGTAGAACATAAAAGTCTTCCTATCACTACCCAGTATTAAAGGAAAATACTTACCCTTGGACCTAATGGGCCTGTAGCTCCAGGATCTCCAGGAACACCCTGTGGAGGGGTAGGGGAAAAAAGAATTGGAATAAACCTGTTCCGGATATAGAAAATCCAGATAAAACTTTTCATACCACTAGTCTTTATTAAATTGAGTAGGTAGCTTGCTCTGAATATAGTCTGTCTATGTTGAAAAGAGAAAATACCCTCCTAACATGGAATGAGGTTTTGTATCCATAGCTCACAATGAATAGCTCCTTAATCAGTGATTAGTTGCATTGAAATAAAGTAGGGTATTATTGCCTGGCTAAGAAAAGGTGAAAGAAACTAAGTCAAATGAAGAAGATGAAGAAAGAAGAATAGAAAGAAGAGAAAGAAAGAAGAAGACAAAGAAAGAAGACGCATTCTAGAGACCTGAAAATTGAGATCTACAGAACGCGTCTCTGCAAAGCGCCGTGTCTTCAGCCACCGCCATTGCCGACAATGGGGAGTACGTCACTTCCGGCAGCGTGGTGCGGCTTTTCTCTTAACGCGCAGCTCAGGAGGCACTTTTCAGCGCCTCGTCTAAAAGCAGTGTAACGGAATGAGGAGCTAGGGAAAGCCTGACAGAAGAAGTAGGTTTTCAGGTGGGATTATTTAATTACAACTTTGTGGACATGAAGTTGCAAAGAACTTACCTGATCACCTGGCTTTCCACCCTCCCCTGGAGGTCCTGGAGGTCCAGGTAAGCCCTAAAAGAAAGTAAATGGAAAGGACACTGTATATATGTAGAGGGATTTATAAGATACACTAATATTGAATACATAATCATGACTTCAAAGATCTCACTAGCAGTTATTGATGAAAAACTGACCTGTACAAAAGAATGGTGGTTTGTGTCTTGTCTAAAGGTTGTTGTCAAAGCCAGTAATTTGTTCAATTCTTGCAAAAAGGATATTTGATTTAATTTTTGTTTAAGGAGCATGGCTAAAGTGTAGTTGCTGAAAGAGCATGGATTTGTTAATTTATCTGAGCAATGCTCCTAGATTTGGAAAGGTTTTACTATGAAACACTATTGCACATGTAAAGGGGAAGAACAAGTGAGTACACACAGCAAGCACCTGAACTAATCTAGTCTTGTTTCCTAAAGGGCAACAGATCTCAGTATAAAAGCGATGGGAATTTTGGCTACAAAAGAGATCGTATTTCCCCTCCAGATGCACCCATCCTATCAAACGTTTTTTAAAGGGGTGGGGACGATATTCAACTTCACTAGTCAAGAAGATTTTGGGGATGAGGGGGGGATATAAGAGAGACTATATCTAATCTCCAGTGGCCCACGGTGTTACACTGTTTGGGTATCCTATTTATGTTTGGGTCCTCTGCCCCTTTGCCAAATGTGGTTAAAGTCAGTCTGCTGAATCCTCAGTAGTTAGTTATTAAAAGTGGGGCAATATTACATATAAGTCAAGGGGATCATTTGGTTACCAAAGGGGCCATTTTTCTCTTCCAGAGGCATCTCATTTTATGAAATTTGGGGTTGCTTTTACCCTTTGAGCTGTCTCTCTACTAAATTTGGCTGAAATTGACCTCTAAGGTCAAAAGTTATTAAGGGGACACACATGCAGAGACAGACAAACAAAGCATGGTAGCTAACTATGTGAAAACACAGTTACACTTACCTGAAAGCCTGTTGGACCAGGGGGACCTTGTTCTCCTCTTTCTCCAGCTGGACCCTACACAAAATAAAATAGACACTGTATCACACAGAATCATTGTCAGACTCCATCTTCATACTCTCTGTGAATGTGCTAGATGGGATAGGGTAACTTAATTTTTTTAAAAAAATCTTTCTTATTATTTCATTTTATTTGGAAAAAATGAAGTTCAGTCAACAGGCCAACACATTAGTATATCCAACAATTTAACAGATAAAAATGTGTTATTTGTTTTAAACATTCAAATTTCCATGACACAGCACTGTTCAGATAATCCACCCAGCTGTTCTGTTGCACACATCAGAGGCAACGTAAAGTGTTTGGGAATTTGTTGTTAAAATATGTAAACAAACTGAGATTTGAGTTAATCCTCAAGGAAAAGAATATGGGTTAAAACATTTCTGCTATTGTCGGCAGAAAGAAATAGGCACTCAAGATAAAAATGAAATCCGTGTGTCTTCTCCAGCTGTTTCTTACTGCTGAAATGTTGATTAATGAAGGTGTCACAAGCCAAGAAAGGCCTGCTGAGTAAAATGTTTTGGGTTTTCCAATTAGATACTGAGTGAGTAGTATCAAGCTATATTTTGTGTGTGTGTATGTGTGTGGGTGTGTGCATGAGTGAATGCGCACCTTTGTGTAGGTCTCCAGGTGTCTTGCTTTACGCTTGTTGTTGATTACAGACAGGTAAGCAGTATGTTTGAAATGAATAACAGCTTCAAAAAGAAATTCTCCAGTATGTACTTGGGGGAAAATATTGCTCAACGGGAATGAAAAATGTGACCAACAAAATTCTAATTTCTTTGACCAGCCTTTTAAAAAAAGAAAAGAAGCATCAAGGATCTAAATCCTCTACTCACATAAGCAAATGGTGGGCTTTCTTCACATCAGTAAAATTTTGCCAAGAATTTAAAATAAGAAATAAATCCCTTCTTATGTGTGAAAGGCAATAAGTTACAGTGCTATGTGGATCTTTCCAATCCCTTGTATATCTTCAGTAGACAAAGTTATACCATTACGGTCTTAAAAACATGGAACTTGAAAACATCAACAACCCATAGGTTGTTCTAAAGAAAAGAAAAATCATGGACTTCAGCAAAAATCAGAGTGCCAAATGGCAGCAATGGTATCTAAATCCATAAAAAAATATGTTACTATGTTGTTGTTCTTATTGGTGGAAGGATAGACAGAAAAACCGAGAGTCTTACTGTTGACTTACAGATGGGCCAACAGGACCAGAGGGACCAACTTCACCGTCTTTACCAGGAGTTCCCTATGGTAACACAACAAACAAAGAAAACTGTATAATGAACAATAACAACAGGTAAATACTGTTTTGAGTAGTCAGATGTAAAAATAACACTCACCCTCTGTCCAGGGACACCTGCATTTCCTGCTTCTCCAGGTTTTCCAGGGTCACCCTACATTTGCAGAAAACACTGCTATTTTTAGTTACTGGTTGTTATATCCATTTTGCAATCACATTTAGCAAATTATTAGACATTGTACTCACACTGCTGCCTTTTGGTCCAGGAAGGCCCATACTGCCTGGCTGCCCTCTAATTCCAATTGGACCAGCTGGGCCTGGACGTCCATCTTCTCCTGGGGCCCCCTGGAGAAAAGCAAGCAATTAAGGCCTCCTATTAAAGAAGGAGTCAAACTTGTTCCCTTTCCACCCTAATTCTATTAAATCCTGATCCAACACCTACTACAGTCCCAAAAAGTCTTTGCATTTATTTTAATCGGAGCTGAATGGGACACTTCGATTATTTTGAGAGGTTGACTGCCTAAAAATGATGAGAGAGATGGAAAAATCTGTTGTACGAGAGTGAATATTGTATATAAACGACTCCATTCTGATTTCTCAGTAGAGAGCAGTCATCTATGAAAGGACTGATGTAGATAGACAAGTATGCTTTTATAAGCATACCTATAAGTGGACAGGTTAGCCAATAATGATTTTTAGAGTTAAGAGACTAAGAGATTAAGTCTAGTAGCACAGTATAGCAAGTTGGAGAAGGTCAGCTGAAGAGATCCATGGTTAAATATCTACTCATTTCCATTCATAAACTACTTACCAAAGGACCAGGTTTTCCTTCAGGACCTTGAACACCTGGATTTCCTGTAAGACCCTATAAAACAAGATGACATTACAATTAATCAAGCAAACAGTAAAGAATAACAATAAGCCAAAAGTTGGACTTAGTAACTGAACATTATTCTAGTATTGGAGCATCATTCTCCTTCCCTCCCTCTATTGACGTTAGAGACCTTGAAGGTCTATCATTGCACACACCGCCATTCACAGTTCTGTTCTGTTCTTTTAATGTTTGTTTCCCATAAAGATTGTCCTGTCCTCAGACTCCTTGTGTTTTAAGGGGGTATGGTTGTTAGCTTTAACTCAAGAGGCCTGGGATGTTGATTCTTCATCTAGCCTCTAACCTCGGACCTATCCAGCTAGGGTGACGCAACCAGGAGCAAAGCACACTTAGTATAGCAGTAGATATAGTAGCTATAGGTGGTATAGCTATAAGAGGCATGCCCAAGAGGACACCGAGGCGGACGTCGCCAGTGCCACTGTCAGACAGCGGGCGCACAAGGTCCGATGTCTTGCGGTGGTACGTGAGGCATGAAGATGGATCTGCAGAATGCAAGGTAAGGCATGGAGGCTGGAAATACAGGAAATGGATTGCTCTATGATCTGTTAGGAGGTTCCCTGCAGAGAGAGATTGGCCACCCACCCTCTTGTGGCGACAGAACGCAGGCAGGGCTTGACAGACCATTGGTCTGACACAGTATGACACTTTTTAAGTTCCTATCTTTTTATGTTCTTTAGGTCTGCCATAAAAAGTTCCAGAGTCAGCATGAGGGGACCACAACAGGGCTGATAGCCCACAGTGAGAAGCTGCATGGGCTGATGCTGAGGTGGCAGCAGCAGGACTCTGGCACCGTGACCATGGAGCTGCAGCATGATCCTCACCAGAAGAAGGGGGGGAAGGCACGGCAGAAGCAACGCCATGTAAGCCCTTCCCTCTCCTCCATCTCTGATATGGAGTCCCCCAGGTCCTAGGAGTCTGCAGCAGCAAGGGCCTTTTGGACTGAGGTGGAGAGGCCCACCTGAGACTTTGTGGATGGCCTACAACTGCATGCAGCCACCATGGAGAACCGCCTGGTGGAACAGTTCCAGGTGCTCAAGGTGGAGAGAAAGAAGGTGGAGGCGTATGGCCAGTATGTCTCCGCCGATATGGAATGCCTGGAACTGTACCACCAGTCGGTCTCCAGGTGGCATGCAGTCGTGGCAGGGGCCGTGGACTTTGCCCTCTAGAAGGCTTACGAAATGCCAGAGCACAGGGTGCCCACCCTTCAGTCCTTTCCTGTACCCCTTTTGTCTTTCCCCCAAGTTCTGGGGGACAGGTCCAAAGACAAGTAGGCTAGACCCCAAAGTTTAAAGTTTCTTTTCTTTGTATATATGTTTGGTTTTGGTTTTATACTGTTGTTCTTGTTCTTTAAAAATTGTTCATAAAGGTTATATTTGTTGTTACAAACTTTGTTTGACCTGCCCAATCTTTTATCCCTCTGTGCTGAAGTTCTGTGAGGTGGCAGAATCTCGTACAGCTAGTCGATCCCTACCAGCAGCACCTGGCACCTCCACATGTAGCATAGGTAAGGTATAACCCCCAAAGATGTGCCAGCAGCAGGGTCTCAATTTGCAGACAGCCCCCTAGGAGGGGCAGGGCTTGTGTCTGTGTGTGTGTGTGCCAGAGAGAAACAGAGACAGGCTCCTTGGCAGCGGGCAGCGGGTGCTGGTGGTCAGAGGGGCTTTTTTTTCAGCAGCTTCAGCGGGCATCCACGGGTGGATGCTGAGGAGTAGACTGGAGGGGGGGCAGTCTGGCATGCAGGGCGGGCACCGGGCTTCTGGATGCAGTGGAATGGAATGACAGCCCCAAGTAACTGGAATGATGGTCCCAGAATATCTATAATGGTTCCTGGGACAGGCGGGCATGATTGATTCAGGTACAGTAGAATGACAGCCTATGGGAGCTGAATGATGGTCCTATAAGTAGTGCATGGTTGGGCACACTTCATTCAATCATGCGATAGGTAGGTATAGGAACGCACACAGGCAGGAACATAATACATTCCACATTTTGTTATATTCCATTGCATTCTGGTAGGTTTGCTGCTGCTGGATGTGGTCATCAGGCACAGATGGGAGTTCTTCCTGGTTCTGGCAGGTGGCATCTTGAGCTGGCCTCCCCATCACCCCATCTCTCTCATTCTAGTGGGGAGCCTCTCTCTCCCTGGCCATATATTGCAGGTGACAGCATGGGTGGGATCATGTCTGGCTCTCCTTCTAGCAGTGGGGAGACTCTCTCTTTTTCTCTTGGCAGCAATCTGGGCAGACAGACAGGCACCTTGGCATGAGAAGCAAGAAGGTGGGCTGAGGCAGGCTTTGATCTTGGCAGCAACCTGGGGTACAGAACCCTTGGCGCAGACAGCATATAGGACTGGGGGCCATTGGCACTAGCAGCAGCAGACATTGGTTGCCAGGGTACAGAACCCTTGGCACAGACAGCATACAGGCCTGGGGGCCATTGACACTAGCAGCAGAAGACAGTGGGTTGCCGGGGTACAGAATCCTTAGCACAGACAACATATAGGCCTGGGGGTCAGTGGCAGCAGCATAAGACAGTGGGTTTCCAGGGTACAGAACCCTTGGCACAGACAGCATATAGGACTGGGGGCCATTGGCAGCAGCAGACAGTTGCTTGCCAGGGTACAGCAAAGTTGGCAGAGACAGCATATAGGCCTGGGGGCCATTGGCACTAGCAATAGCAGACATTGGGTGCCAGGATACAGATCCCTTGGCACAGACAGCATCTAAGCCTGGGGGCCATTGGCAGAAGCAGCAACAGACAGTGGGATGCCAGGGTACAGAACCTTTGGCACAGACAGCATATAGGCCTGGGGGCCATTGGCAGCAGCAGACAGTGTGTTGCCGGGGTACAGAACCCTTGGCACAGAAAGCATATAGGCCTGGGGGCCATTGGCAGCAGCAGCAGCAGCAGACAATGATTGCCAGGGCAGCCAGGCAGGCAGCATGGCATGAACAGCAGGCAGGCAGACTGAGGCAGGGATTGAGCTTTGCAACCTTAGCAGGCAGGCAGGCAGGCAGCATGGCATGAGAGGCAGTAGGGCAGGCGGGCTTGGGCAGGCTTTGAGCTAGGCAATGTGGGTGGGCAGACAGGCACCTCAGCATGGGAGGCAGGAAGGCAGACTGAGGTATGCTTTGAGCTTGGTGGCAAGCTGGGCGGGCTGACAGGCAGTGTGGCATGAGAGGCAGTAGGGCAGGCAGGCTGGGACATTGGCATCAGGGCACTCAGATTGGTTAGCAAAGACTGTGAAGTGTGAGAGAGCGAGAGCCAGTCGGTGTCACATAGGAGGGCCAAGATCATATAGCCACTAGCCATAATAGGCCGGCTGGCAGGCTTACAGTTTCCCAATGCCACCCTGTGTCATGAAGTCAGTCAGATAAGGTGGCCGAGGCCATATAGTATGAAAGAGGGGGGGAGGGGCAGGCGCCAGGCATTGGGAGGGAGGGACAGCACCTCAGCAGCACAGCAGCAGTAGCCCTAGCCCAGATTGAGGAGGAGGAGCCCCGTCCCATGACTACCCCTGGCATGGGATGGGATGGCGTTTGCCACTGCACCATCAATCCTTTAGGAATGGGCAAACAGAATGCAGTTCGTAAGTTTGGATGTTCGGTCATTCATTTCGAAACCCGAGTTTGGGTTCAATGGTTCGGTTCAGCCGAGTTCAGGTTGGCCAAACTTGGCTGAACAGTCAAAAATAGCACTATCGAAACTGAAACAAAACTGAAACCGAAACTTACTATTTTTTTCCCCTGAAAGGGCATTTTTCCTGCCCCCAAACTCATCTGAACTCATCCGAACTGTTCGGTCATTCGAGAGTTTGGTTTGGACGTTTGGTTCGGATGTCCGACTCCGAACAGACCGAGTTCGGTCCGAACTCCAAACATCCGAACCGCTTTCGCCCATCCCTACACTCCTTGTCCAGGAGCAGCTCGGGGAATCCCAACAGCGGAAGGTTCATCTTAATGAACAACAACTGCTCCACCAACTTGGCCCCCAGTCTCAGGCAGTGTGGGGAGCAAATGTCCCCCGCCATTGAGAACACCCGCTCACTGGGGACACTGGTTGGTGGGCAGGACAAGATACCCTTGGCCACTTTTGACAGGGACGGCCCACGTTGGCCTTGCTGGCCCAGTAGGCCAAGGGATCGCTGCTGGGATCAATGTTTGGCTCCTCCTCCAGGTAGGTCTCCACAGCTGCTGAGGTGCTGTCATACTCCGTCTCGTAGCTCTGCCTAGGAACCACCTCCACCACTGTCCTCAGCCACCCTGCTTGCCCTATTGTTGTGGGGGACCCCATACTCCCCAGAGTGGCGTGCATGTAGGCATAGCTGTTTCTGCTGCTGCTGCTGCTGCTGCTGGTGCTGCTGCTGGCAACAGGGGTGCTGCTGCTGCTGGTGCTGCTGCTACTGCTAGGGCTGGGGGCAGGGATGAGAGGGGTGACTGCTCCTATTCCCACCATCCCCAGGGGTGTCCTGCTGCATAGTCCACTCTGGCTGTCGGACCCTCTCCACCAGCACATCCTTCTGGAGGGCATAGAGCACTGTCTGGCATGCCATGCTGCCCTTGACCTTGGGGTCCAGCATTGTTGCCAGGACATATTGCTCCCACTGCAGGAGTGCGTCAAAACGCGCCTCCAGCCCTGACTTCAGCTTCCACACCAGGTCAAGCGCCTCATTGGCCAGCTTCCTGCCCACAGGGCCACAATCCCGCCCCCCCGAGAATCTCATCCAGCCTCGTCTGGAGACTCCAGACCAGAGGGGTCACCTGGCTGAGGGTGGTGGTGGAGCTGCTCACTGTCTCTGTCATGGCCAGGAATGGTCTCAGGATGAAAACCGTTTGAGCCAGGAGCACCCATACTGCTCCATTAAACCATTCCAGTGCCCCGCAGTCCGTCTCCAGTTGAACCTGATGCAAGGCAGCTTTCTGCTGAAGAAGCCGCTCGAGAATCAGGAAGGTGGAAATCCACAGTATGGCCACATCCTGGACCAGCTGGTGCCCTGGGGAGCCTTGCTCAGCCTGCTTCTCCCGAGGAGCTCGCTGCCCTTCATGCTCCGGTTGAAGAACTCTGCCAGCTTCCTCTCCCGGTCGATCAGGAAGCTAAGGGTGCCTTCCCCAATCCCCTTCTCCCCCAAGCCCAGAGCATCCCTGACCACCAGGTGAAGGGTGTGTGCGGCGCAACGGATGCTGGTGAGGCCCCCGTCATGGACTGCCTTTAGTACATTTGCAGTGTTGTCCGTCACCACACACCCCTTAATGAAGGCCGAACCTGGCATAACCCACTCCCTCACCATGGCAGCCAGGGCTAATTCTATGTTCCTGGAGGTGTGGGGGATGTCCATGACTTGTGCTTCAAGCAGGGACCACCTATACCCTACTGCCATTCCCAAAAGCTGCCTCTGGGTCCTGCCACCAATGCGCTGTTACCACCAGTTACGCATGCTGGGCATTCCTGCTGGACCACAGGTCCATGGTGAAGTGAACCGTGTCCCCCCCAGCCCCTGCCAGCTGCTCCCTCACCCGCTCCTTCAAAGCCCTGTAAAGGTCTGGCACCGCAGTCCGAATGAGGGTGGTGTGGGACGGCAGCTTAAACTGGGGGGCTAGGAACCCAATCAGCCACTGGAGGCCCTTGTCCTCTACAATTGAGAAGGACTGCCCATTCAGCACAATCATTTCGGCCAACAGGCACTTCGCTTTCTCTTGAAAGCCACTCTGCCCTGCTGCCGATGGCCTTGGCAGCACCCCACCCCAGCTCCTCCATGGTGGACAGATGCTGCCGGGTGACTGGTCACTGCAGTTGGGAACCCACTGGCATACACTTCCCCTGCCTTCCCACTTAACAGGAGAGCACTGTGGCATGACTTCAGGTGCCTCGCCTTTGCAGTTGTCCCAAGGTTGGTGAGCACCTGCCCACGCTTCACCAGCTTATTGCACAAAGTGCACTGCACCTCTCTGGGATCATCTGCCCACACCAGCTTAAAATGTTCCCATACAGAGGATTTTTTTTTTCCCCTCTTGCCTTCTGGCCCGCCCCAGGTGATGCACTGCTGCCAGCACTGCTGGGAGGGGCAGAACTTGGTGGCACTGGCAACACAGCTCTGGGAGGAGGGTCAGCCATCATCTGACACCAGACATCTCTGAAGCACTAGTTTCTGCCTCTGACTCACTGTCCCCGATCATGGTGATGTCCCATGAAGAGGAGTACTGGGACTCTGAGGCTAGACTGCTCATGCCCACCATGCTGCTGGCACTCTCCCTGTGCCCCTCTCTATAGCTGCTGCTGCTGCTACTCCTCTCCCTACTGCCATTGCCCAAGGATCGGGCCCTGCCTCTAGCAGCCGGGGTGGGATCCACCAGCTCTGGACTGATGGGGATCTCCTCCACAATGGGGGACATTGGTGGGCCTCGAGGAACATCAAAAGCAGCAGCACCTGCTCCTGTAGCCTCATGTACTGCATGACTTCCAGTGCCCTGCGTGGCAGTGAAGGGCACTGCCAGGAGGCGAAGCTGAGCCATTGAAGTCTTTTGCCCTAAAGCAGGCCTGAGTAGTTTAGGGTGTAGTGATGTGCTCTGGCTGCGGCTGCTGCTGCCTCCTGCCACTCCGCGGGCACGGCCCCTCCCACCCCTCCCACGTGCCCCATTGCCTGTCTTACAGGCAGCAGACTGGCCTCTCCTACTTCCCTTCTCCATGTCTTCCAACTCAAACACACACAAAGATTTTATAAAAAACATTTCCCCCAATTTTTTATCTAATATTATATCTATATCTACACTAAATCTATTAACATGCTATTAACTATTCTAAAACCTATGGAACTAAATGGAATATCCTAATAACTACAAAAGCCTTGTCCTACAAACACACTGTATCTCTATCTCTATAACTAAGCTAACTACATCTATCTATCTATCTATCTATCTATCTATCTATCTATCTATCTATCTCAATATTACACAGGGGGAAACACAAAGAACACAGGGAGGGGTACAAAACTGAAATGAAAATCAATCTAATAATAATCCTACTCTAAATAAATCCACAACTTAAAACAGGGGAAAGGAATCAGGGATGGAATAAGAGGGAGAGGGAAAGAATTCAATGGAGGGGGGGAGGGAGGAAGGACGATTCAACACAGGGAACACAGGGAGGGGTAAAAACCAAAAATAACACCTAAATTTATCTAATATAATCTAAATAAATGATAATATGGAGGTAAATGGGTTGGATGGGGAAAATAGGAGGACGATGGCAATGGATTGGGGAACTGGGAACTGCTGGGAGAGGGAGCCTTCTGAAAACACCTGCTGTCAGGAACAGTGACTAGCTCAAAAGATGTTGGGAAGGGGGAGAGCAATGAGTTTTGTTACTTGCTGTGCCTTGCCTCACCACAAGCCCCATTGCCTCCATGCAGCCTAGCCCGTGGCCAATCACAAACTGTGAAGCCAGTGGTCTGAGGAGAAAAGGGATGGTGATTGGGCAGGCTTGCTGCTACTCCAAGTCTCTCCATCCCTGGTGCCTGGAAGTCTGCTCCTCAGTTGACACACACACGCCCATGTCTGCCTGTGTCAGGCAGTGCTCATGAACTGGCAGTGGTCACATTTCTCCCACCCGACCCACCCAAACTCAATCCAAACTGACCAAACTGTTCGGTCGTTTCGGAGTTCGGAATCAAGTTTGGTTCGGTCGGTTCGGGTTCGGTTGTCTGAACAGACCGAGTTCGAGCCAAACTCCGAACTTCCGAACCACATTCACACATCCCTGCTTTGCTCTTTCCCCTCCTACTTTCAGCTGTCTGTAATCTTTTCAAGCTTTCTGTGTACACTCCTTTTATTTCTTTCCCAAGCCTTCACCCCACTGTCTTCTTTCATGGAACTCTCTCTTTCTTGGTGAAGAATGTAACAATCCTACCTCAAACATTCCTTCTGCAACATCTTTCAATGATAAACTTCCAAGTACTGAAAAAAACACTAAAAACAATTCATACAATGAAGGTTTGGCTTTCAAACCATTCAAAACTTATGATTTTCCAAACTGATTGTCATGTTTCTACATTGTAAGCTTTACGTTTCCCCACATTTCTAATATGGTATTGGTATTTGCTTACCCTGGCACCTGGGAGGCCAGGCTCACCGGGGCGCCCAGGATCCCCCTGACTTCCTTTAGGGCCTGAGGCACCTGCTGGACCACGTTCTCCTTGAGATCCCTGCAAAGACATTAAAGGTCTGTTAGACAATAATTGGAAAAGACATAGAAAGGGGCAGTAAAAACAAACATTAAATTAAAACAAAATAAAATGCATTTTTTTCTCAGTAGCATTTATCATTATATTTGCAAACTGAAGCTCTAAAATTTCTTAACCAAATTCTTCAATTAGAGGTGGTATCTATAGAGATTTGATTATAATAAGGTTAGAACTTTTGAAGCTTCTATCAAGCTATGAAACTACAGAGTGAAAATGACTTAAGGACATTTACTAGCAATTGAGATAGTTACTATGTAACATAAAGAAGGATAGACTTTGCTTTGGCTATGTGAATAGTGCCCCACCCAAAGATCTTAAGCAGAGAGCCCCATGAATTTTGTGCCACTGTAATTATAACAGTTTTCATGGAAATTGGCACTTGGACAACTTATTGCAAAAATTATCTTGGGTATTTTCAGATGGAACACCACCACCCATGGCCACACTTACCCCAGCATGGCCACAGGCGGTTGTGTCACGTCTGCTCCCGCCCACCAGATGTTCACCACAGACAAGAGCAGAGGTAACCCCAGCCCGTGGCAGGGCTTAACCTAGGAACCCTGCTAGTGCACATCCCGGGTTAAGCCTTGCCACGGTTTGGGGAAGCCTACCTTGGACCACGGTAGAGCAGGCCATTATGATGGCCCACTCCACCTAACCCCAGCTGGTGGCTGGAGCAGTGCTAGGTGGGTACAGTGGCATGATAGGCCACTGCACCCGCCCATCAGGGAGGAGGCAGAATTGTGCTGAGGGGCACGGAGGCGGAGCCATGCAGAACCACATCCTCACATCCCTCAACCTCTCCCCAGCTCCGGCTGTCAGAACGTTTGTTCAGCAGCTGGGCAGACTCCTGCCCGGGAAGAGGGCTCTCACCCCAGGCAGGCTTTAAGCATGGCAGGTCACTGAGCCATCACATATGAAAATACCCACAGATACTGCAGAATGAGTGGGAAGCATTTTCAACTAGACAATGGCATGCCGAAAATGTCAGCTGTCCAATGGCATGCCGGAACTGTCAGCTAGGGCTGTAGCGGAAAGTCACAGCGGTAGCTATTTCCACCAGAAACAGCGTTTCCGCAATGAGTGGTATGGTGTGGCAGAGGCTTTCATTCTGCTAGTTTCATTCCGCTACTTCTGCAGTTCTGCTAATTTAATTCTGCTACTTCTAGAGGCTTCACAAATAGCAGAAACATGCCATTTTCGCTCCTTCCGCCATTCCGCCAGCGCCACGAAATAGCAGAACAGCAGTTTTCCCACAGTTTCCGACAATTCCACAATTTTCCCGATAGTTTCCGAATTTTAAGAATGCCGGTGGAATTAGTGGAATGTCAGCAGAAAAGCCGCGGTGTGGCGTGGGTAATTCCGAAATGGAGGAATGGAATCGCGGCTTGGTAAAAGCTGCTGCCGCTTCAGCCCTGCTGTCAGCTGCCATGCTGTACTGGCCCCCCATACAGCTGCCGATAAAGAGCAGATTAAAATATCCCTGCTGGAGGACGGGGGGGGGGGGGAACAACCCACATGATAGTTCACAGACTCTAGTCCAAGAAATCTGTGATATTGTGTGGGTTTCTTAAACATATAATATGTCCAAACCGATGGACTGGCATGCTAGGAAACTTATTTACACTGAAAAAAATAATAATAATCTGCCCAAGTTAGCTAATTTGAATAAATTTATTCTGTTTACAGAATTTGGATTTCTTTTCAGAATTTGGTTTTCTAACCAAACCAAAATTCTTTATCAGTCATGACCATAGGTCTTGACCAGGGTAAAAATTTATATTTAAACAATAATTTTTAAAAACAAATGAGCAAAACATGCTGTACCAGGAGAATTATTAAAAGAACATATTGATTGGTGGACCCCGATACTTTGTAAGCTATTTGACCATAAACATTTCTATGGGGTTCCACAAGAAGGCTGGAATTTAAGCATCATAATCCCTTTATTTAAGAAGGGTGAAAGGAGTTTACCTGTAAATTATAGGCTGATTAGCTTAATAAACATTATAGCTAAATTACATACAAAAACATTGTTGCGTAAAATGGAAAAATGGTCTGAAAGAGGAAAAATATTTACAGAAGAGCAGGCTGGATTCTGCTCCAAACATTCAACGCTTGATCATTGTTTTCTTATGTCTCATCTAATAGCCAAATATGTCAATTTAAACAGAGGAAAACTTTATGCTACCTTTCTGGATTTAAAGTCACCATGCAACTTAATTGAGAGAGGCTTATTATGGAACAAGTTAGGAAAATTGAACATAGATAAGAGACTTTTTTATTGGTTCAAGCTTTGTATAGAAACACCTTGGTGAGGGTTAGGTTAACCCCAGAAGGCCATCCGTCAGATTCAGTGAAGCAAGGGTGTGTTTTGGCTCCATTCCTATTTAATGTTTTTTATAAATAACATTGTTTCAGAGTTACAAGGTGATGTTTTCCATCCAGTATCACTACATAAAAGAAAACTGTCCATCTTATTGTATGCTGACAATAAGGTGTTGTTATCTCCTACAGAAGTAAGAATGACAAGGCTGCAAACAACTTTAGGGGTTTACTGTAAAAGAAACCATTTAACAATTAATTATGAAAAATCAAAAGTAATAGTATTTGCTAAAAGATGGATTCCAAAAACCTGGTCACTAGATAATGTAACCTTGGAGCAAGTCAAGTCATATAAATATCTAGGGCTTATATTCACATACACAGGAAACTGGCAAGAATATTTAAACATGCTGAAGTTAAAGCTGGGGCAATCTGTAAATGGAATTATTAAATTTTGGAGATCAACAGGTGGCAGGCTTTTAATCCTGGCACTTAAACTATTACAACATAAGATGTATCCACAAGCTCTTTATGGAGCCAAGATATGGGGTAGCTATGCCAAAACAGAACTAGATGGTCTTCAAAATAAACTTTGAAGAGTTGTTTTGGGTGTACCTATAAGTACTTCTGCATGTATGCTAAGAACAGAAACTGAGATCCTGCCGGTAGAAATGGAAACTCGGTTAAGACCTATTCTTTATTGGTTGAGAATACTAACTATGACAGTACAGAGGTTACCCCAACTTTGTTGGTTAGAAATTGTTAAATCTGAAAATAAATTCCCGTGGAAGGAAAACCTGGAATGTATTGCAAATGAAGCTAGATTTTCTTTCAATTTTTTGTTTGGTTTGCCTACAGCAAATATTAAATCAATCATGACAAATCACTTAAGGGATGTGTTCATCCAAAAGGATTTAGCTGCAATTGAAATGGTCAAAATTTCTCCTTGATATGGTAAGCTCAAAAGTCAACATTAGTTAGAACAATATTTAAAAGTACTGAGCAACTTTACAATCTGGAGAGCATTTACTTTGCTCCATTTTCAGATGATGCCATCTACAGTATTAGAGAGGTGGTATAAAATATCCCGTATGAGCTTCAACACTGTTTATGTTCTCCTGCTTATATAGAAGATCTGTCACACTACCTATCTAGTTGTTCCCTTACAGTGAATTCAAGACAGAAATTTCTTAAACCGCTTATTGAGGGTAAAGCCCACTGGTATACTCAATTAAGACCGTCCCTCTTACTGGCAAATTCTCAGGATTATGTTATCCGGACTGGCAAACCTAGCACATGTATTAATGATAGAAAGGTGCAATAGTTTAGCCAAGGCTAAACCAAGAAGCTAAACCAAGAAGCTATGATAGATCTATTGGCTTGATAAGAATCAAAGAGATATTGATTGACACTAAATATTTAGTATTTTCCAGAAATTGTTTGTTTAGTGAAATTGGCACCTCATTTTAATTTTGTTTTGTTTAATTTGATGTGCTTGTATATACAGCTCTTTGAGTTGATTGTTTTGGTCATTTGTTTTTTAAAATTATTGTTTAAATATAATTTTTTGCCCTGGTCAGGACCTATGGTCATGATTAATAAAGAATTTTGGTTTGGTTTAAAAAAAAAAAAAAAAGAAGAAGAATAATTTGGTTTTCATGATCACAGAATTTGGAGAAATATATTTACAGAGTACACAGGGGCATAATTTCCTGTTCTTATACACTTCACAAGGCCCTAAGTTTAGTGTTGTTCTTTTTTGTATTGTAGACAGGGGCATGCAGTTCAAACTGAAATAGAACGTCTCCACCCTCGTTGCCCCATTCTTAGACATGGTACTTCCTGGTTGGGGGGCAGGGGAGGGTCTGCAACTATGCTGTAGTAGGGTTGCAACATTTTCCTGGGGGTGGGAAACAACTAATAAGTGGAAACACTGATGCCCAAACCAGGAGCTGCCACCCCACCTCCAACACCATCTAAATTCACCACTCTGTCAGGATCCCAACAAATCCCTGCAAATGTTAACTGGGTGGCTGGGAGCTGGAGGGGGGAAATAGGGAGAGTGCATGGTGGCTGATCGGAGCATGGAGTAGATGGCAGCAGGAAGTGTGGAGGGCAGAATGGAAGAGTATAGGGATAGGATTATGGGAATTTGGGAGCTGGGGGGGTTGTGATTTGGGATATAATACCAGATGTGGAATTCTAGATGAAATAATGGAGGGTTGGCTGGGCGGTCATCTGCCTATTTGTCTGGTTCAGTCCTCACGTATTGGACACATTTAAGCGTCTGTGTGGAGACTTATATCTCAGACCAGCAGGTAGAGTCCTGTCTGTTACATTGGTAATACCTGGCACAGTAGATCATACATCCCTGCTCCCTCAGAATAGGGATGGGCAAACGCTCAGAAGTTCAGAGTTCGGACTGAACTCGACCAGTTCGGTTGACCGAATTGCACTTCCGAACCGAACCAAATTTCCAAACTCGGCTCTGTTCGCCCATCCCTAAAAGATAATATTCCATTTAGTTCAATGGGGGTTTGAATTTCCTAACTTTGTTTGAAAGTTTAGAGTTCGGTCCGAACTCGAATAGTTCGGTCGACTGAACCGAACTTCCGAACCGAACCGAATTTCTGAACTGAAACGAACCAAATTTCCTAACTCAGTTCTGTTCGCCCATCCCTACCTCAGAAGGATTCCACTAATTGATTGGTTGCTGCAATAATCAATTTAATACATGTCTGTGAGGAGGCATCTTAGATAGCTGCTTATACCTAGTCACCCAAAATGCATGGCAGTTACTGTATCAGTGTCAGGTGTTACAAGAGACTTGGGAGTGTAAAACCTGAATTCCACAGGAAGTGTTTACATTCCTCCCATTCAGCCTCAGCCTCAACATGGCATTCTTACATTTGCTTGGGCCCTTTTTCTAAACATTCTGTAACTTCACCAACTGTCCCTGAGAGTGAATCTTTTCATTTAAATTCCCCCTTTCTAGATCTATTTATTCAGTAAAGGGAGTATGCTGGGTCTTTATTAGTGACCATCTTACCTTTGGTCCTGGCAAGCCATCGGAACCTGGAAAACCGCGATTGCCTGGAGGACCCTATAAAACCACATATTACAAGTCATTTTTAATGTTTCATTTATAGGAAGTTCATTATAAAGAACTGACATTAAATAGTTCATTGACATATGTTCAGTTCAGTTTATTCTCTCTCCTTTAAAAACCTAACGCAACAGAAAAGGCTATTCAACAACTATGGGTAACATCTGATTGTCCTGACAAAAATATTAGGGCTGGTTATAAAATGAAATTTCCATCCCATAAAAAACTTCTGCTGTTGTTTTTATGCTCCTGTGACCTTACCCATGCTGGTTGGCGCCCTGGGCATGTGAACTGCCCCAAAAGAAAATTGCTGATTCAGTCACAAAAGAATGAAAAATAGAAATTTGGGAGTCAAGTGAAAGTTTCGATTCAGTTGTCTAAAAAAATTGTTTGTTGGAAAAAAACAGAAACAAAACATTTTGCATCAAATTATTTTTCAATGAAAAGAGCATTTTCCACCAAAAAGTTGGCAGAATTTTTCAACCAGCTCTAAAAATGATCTGTATATGGCAAAATCACTTCTGTATCTGTCGTACATCAAAGGTGACTATCACTTATAAGTAAGCACTGCATATGCTTACTGAACTCAAAAGTAAAGTAAACTTTCTCAGGCTTCAGTGTCCCTCCTCCACTCCCACCCCAGTAAATATGTCCAGGCTGATGGTGCTTAGCCTTTTCTGTCACTCTACCCCAGGGATAATTCATATTTCCTCATTCACACTGGGCAATTCATGAAAATGAACTACTTTATCCTTAAAGAGAGTATCCTAGCAGTTCAAAAAATTAGGGCATAAATCCTATATTTGATGTGATTATCCTTACTCATCCGTACACTATTGTTAGGAACAGACTGAAATTACAACTCTAAGTGTCATGGAAATTTGTGTTCTGGTGTTCAGGAAATTGGAAATCAGATGTGAACTTCACCATGGAGGCCCATCTTTAACTAGAGTGACTGAACATTCTTGACAGCTTTTTACTATTTTTAGGATGAGCTGGAGGACTCCAGATTCATCTTCTCCAATAGTCTGGTTGCCCTTTTTGTGGTAATTGCAAAAAAAAGACAACTGACTAGAGAAAGGCTATACAGGCCTTTACCTGAGGAAGACTGTCGCTTACCTACAGCCATCCTGTATCAAAAGTTGCCTGAGGACTAGGGGACCAGACACTTACTCTTTCTCCAATAGGACCTGGTGGACCAACTGTTCCTGGATCACCACGAGGACCTCTTTTCCCTTCTTCACCAACAGGACCAGTTGTACCTTGAGGACCATGTGGACCCTAGTGAAAATATTTAGGAGAAAGGAAATTCGTAAAAGATTCACACAATCACCAGTTTTTTTAGAGTCAACTTTTTCCAACCAACAAAGCACAATTACACAAAGAAAGTCTTCTTTTCAACCAGTTAAAATATTATTATTAATTTTCATTTTCTCCTTTTTCTGTGTTTGTCATCAGCTGGTATTTCAATATGCAGTAATGCTAGATTGGACAGTATTTATCAAAATTGGCCCTTAGTCAATTCTTGCAGCTGTTTGCTTGCTTGTACAAGATCCAGTTATGTAACTGTGCTAATTATGAGTCACCGGGCAAGGCAGCTTTAAAGGGAATCACTCTAACATTTCAGTTACAGTATATACATATCAAAATAACACTAATTTTCATACACTAATATTTTGCCTGCAGTATCAAAATTACACTAATTTCAAATATAGATAGATAGATAGATAGATAGATAGATAGATAGATAGATAGATAGATAGATACACAAAATTAGTGTAATTCAGTTCATATAATGTAACTGAATGAACAGACGCCAAGTATTATCAGTCCAACATCCTCTTTTATTACTGTTAATCTATATGGTATCAGCTACTTGGACAGAGTTAAACTGAACTAGTTTAACTCATTCTTCTTGCATAAATCTCAGACTAATCAGCAACTGCTCCTTGTCCACCAGAGTTCTCACATATGGCTTAATCACACTTCCTCTCTTAGCAAAGATTTATATCAGAACCTTGGAGAACACTGCAAGATGCAGTGGCTTCATGCTATCAGTCTATGTTACATTGGCATTATTAGTTCAACTACAGTTATTCTTACCTTTCTCCTGTAAGTTAAAAAAAAAGGGGGGGGGTCTCCAAATTCTTTGCTTAGAAGAGAAAATAGGCTTTGGTCTGGGGACTCAAATACGAGGCACCTTCCCCTCTGAACCAGGAACCAAGAGCACACCTATTCCTTGGCTGCTACCATAGCCTCTGGCATGCAGTACTTTGCTTGGCAGTTGTTTTCCCCCATCACATAAAAATGGGGTTGATTACATTTGCCAGTACATTTTACTAGTCATGGATTCATTTAAAGGGCCGGTCTTGTGTTAGAACCATATGAATTCCATTGTTTCCAAGGACTTCCATGGCCATTGCTTGCAGGGAAAGTGAGAGGGTATTTTCAGACATGATGAGATCACAGTGAACCATGGTCAATATCCACATGGGGCCAAAGTGCCCTGAACGTCTGTTAGGCAGCTGCCAGATGTTCACCACGGTCGATTCCCACATGGGATCAATTTCAACCATTCTTCCGGGGCACCCCACCGGACAAGCGCCACAAGCGTGGTCAAAGAGGTCCCCAGCAGGAACCATCAGAAAGTATCGTCTGTCCAGGAACCATGGCCCGGAATCCCCGGCGGGATTCCGAGCCGTGGTCAAATCGGGCGGGCGCTGCGGCTGCATTGGCCACGGCACCTGCCCATCTCCCCAGAGGACTGGCGGCTGGGGAGCGTGGGAGGGCAGGGCTGTTCAGCTGCACGTTGCGCCGCGCAGCCTCACCCCCTCCCCGATTCCCTGCCGGGATCAGCCAGCACATCTGTTCGACGGGCCAGAGTGATCCTGGCGGGGAATCATTTGGGTGATTCCAGGATGGGACGAATGCTGCCCCGTCTCGTCTGAAATCACCCAGAGAAAAGGTGTTTATTAAGGGTGGTTCTCCTTGATCATAGCATGGGTTTGCACAGTAATACGTGTGAACTCCCATAGCAGTTCACAAGTACTGCTAGACATGTGAGCAGCACCCCTGTTCTGTGGCAACAAAGCAGGTTCTTCTTGTTATTTTTCTTCTCAGTCCAGAAGCAGTTCCAATGGGAAGATACTGGGAATGCTGTTGGTAGACCAGGACAGATCACCCTTTATTTTATTTAGTCCAGTTTTTACACCACCCTTTCCATTAAGGCTCAGAGCAGGTTACATCATATTAAAACTAGAGCTGAAACTCAGTCTTTGGAACACTTCAGAATTTGGAGAAGATTACGGTATTCAGTTCCGAATAGCCGAATTTCCAAGGACGAAGGCCGTTATTTGGAAAACGTCTGAAACTTCAGAAAACAGGCTAGTGGAGAGTTGAGCTTCTTCTAAAAATGAAACTTAGTGCCATATTTGGTAGGAAGGGGATATGGGAGGGGACAGTTGAGTGATGGTAAACCAGATGACAAGTTTTGATTGGCTGGCCAAGCCACATAGCAAGATTTTGATTGGTTGGCAGGGCAAAATAAAAGTGGCTGCAGCCAATTTGTAAATTCTCTTTGGTGAATTTGGATGTGTGCTGCAGCGCTGCTGGATCTGTAAGTAATCGGCTGGGCGGGGGGAGGGGTGCCTTGTCTGGCATAGTATGGTTTGGCCTGTACTGTCCATAGGGCCAATGCTGGAGGATGGAGGTTACCTTTACCACGCCATGCAGTTTTTTAAAAAAAATAATAATAATTGGGTGCCACATTGCTTCTAGTTCTGCCTGCTGCTTGGTTGACACTTGGCACCATGAGGCCAGAGGAATCTCTCTGCCTGGCTCCACTTCTGTTTGCCTGGTCTGTTCAAGTTACCAGTACCACAGTACCAATGCCATGCCAAGAGGGTGCCCCTGGGGGTGTCTGTGAATATCTGGTTTCTTAATTTTGTGACGTCTGGGGTCTGGGCTTGCTGACTTTTGGTTGGATTTATTTCTCCAGTTGTATTCTTCTTGAACGAATGGCCCCTGCTGGCATGCATTTTTATGTACTGCTTGGTTGGCATAATGATAAAGAGGGTGCACTCACTGCTGATGGTGGGTCATGCTGTGGGTACACTACTGTTGTTTTTCATTATTATTTCTGCACCAAGTTGCACTTTTCTGGGGTTGTCTGCTGGAGCAATTGTCCCACTCTTGCTAGTCTGCTTTCTGTGTAGTGGTTTGGCTGTGAGTTCAAGAACATTGCAACAACTTTCCATAGTTTCTGAAGTTTTCCGAGATCTGGAATTCCAGGTCTGAATTCCAAACTTCAGAAACACCACCGAAAGGCCACAGAGTACATGGGCCGATTAAGCAGAACTTCGGTATTCAGCCCAAGTACTCAGAAGTACTACTCAGTACAGCCCTAATCAAAACATATAAAACAGCTTAAAAAATCCCCAATCCCCCTCAAGCCCTTCCCTAATCCCTCCACCCAATCCTATCCTTGCCTGCCAAATACCTCACCAAACAAAAAAGTCTTAAGATTGTTTCTGGAAGAAAAGCAGGTTTGGGCTTAGATGGATCTTGAAGGGGAGGGAGTTCCATAATTTTGGGGCAGCCACCAAGAATGCCTCTCTGCATACCTTGGTTGTGTAAAGCTCACAGGTAGATGATACCCACAAGAGGGTGCTCCCAGCTGATCTCAGCGGCCGCGACCAGAGTGAGGGAAGAAGCAGTCTTTTAGCTACTTGGGGCCCATTGTTTAGGACATATTGTTCAAAATCAGAACCTTGAATTGTGCCCAGAAAACTATTGGCAGCCAGTGCAGACTCTGGAGTACTGGTCTAATGTGCTCCCAGTGGCCAGCACCTGAATCTGATTTTAAAAAAAATAATATGTCGTAGTCTTTTCTCCAGCTGAAGTTAGTGAAAAGTGACCTGGCTACTGCTGCATCCTGGTGATCCAGGTGCAGAAATGGATCTCGGGATGAAACGGTAAGCTGCCGAGGTAACTGTTTCTGATGGAAAGAGCTCTTCCGCAATGAGCAGCATGGTGCAATAGAGATGTTCATTCTGCTACTTTTATTCTGTTACTTCTGCTGTTCTGCTACTTTCATTCTGCTACTTCTGCTGGCACTTTCCGACATGCAGTCATGGTGCGAAGTAGTGGAACAATATTTCTTCTGATACTTTCCGAGATTATTCCGACACTTTCCAATAATTCTGATGTTGCATAACAAAGGGAATGGAATTAGTGGAATGCTGGTGAAAAAGCCGCGGAATGTCGCAGGCAGTTCCAAAATTGCGGAATTAAATAGCGGTGAAGAAAAAGGAGTTGCTGCTTCAGCCCTAAGTAGATCCAAGGCCACCCCCCAGGCTTTGAAGCAGCTAACCGATCAAGGAATGCCAGGCCCAAGCAATAACAGGGGTCCTTATGTCCCCCTGGTTATAAGGCTGGCCAACTGTCATCACCCAGCAACACTTCAGTATAGACAGACCTTGGTTGCTTCCAGCTGAGCAGCTGATATAAAGGAAGCAGGACAGCCCTCCTTCTTAATCTCCGTATTGTGTGTTAGACAATACCTAGGTGGGTTGCTCCATATTTGTGCTGGAATAGCTGACCCAGGTTTGACATGTAGTCAGAACTGTTTTTGTGTGATTGCTGTAACATGTGGAACCATGTTAGGTCTTCAAGTGAAAGTACGTGAATCATTCTTACAATTCTACAGGAGAGTAGTTACTCTACATGCTAAATCCTATTATTTTAGAAACATTCTAAGTTAGCAGCTCTTTGTTTAGAGGTATGTGTATACAGTGTATAGGTTTGTATTCAGCAATCCTTCTATGTGTGAAATTCTCACAAAGGCGAATGGGTGTTTTGTTAGCAAAGAGATTGTCTGATCAGGCCTTTAAAAGATTTTGGTAAGCAAGAGACAGGCAGTTTTTAAACAGACCACGTGGGTGGGGGGATGCGTGTGTGCCAGTGGTGGGTGTGCCAGTGGTGGGGGGATGCGTGTGTGCCAGTGGTGGGTGTGCCAGTGGTGGGGGGATGCGTGTGTGCCAGTGGTGGGTGTGCCAGTGGTGGGGGGATGCGTGTGTGCCAGTGGTGGGTGTGCCAGTGGTGGGGGGATGCGTGTGTGCCAGTGGTGGATGTGTGGCTTTTCCCACAGGCACACATCGAGCTCCACCCATGGAGCCTCCTCCAGTTTGCTGGATGGGTGTTGCACAGGAGCGCATATGCAGCCCCCACCAACCATGGTGTTCCCACGTTCGCATACCCATTCCCCCCTGGACACCCCCACTGCACACCCAGCAAGGGGGGGCATGTAAAAATAACCACAGAAATACATAAAGGGAATACTAATTTGGGGTTCGGAGGGGGAAAAGGGGTAACCCCCTGTGATGCTGTGTGGATTGTGGGGGTTTTGATGTGGAGATGGTGGGGCTAGCTCCCTCCAGTGAGAGAGGGGTGGAGCTGGCCACATGTTTCCCTGGTGGCAGCAGGGGACAGGAATGATTATTGTGGGACCTGCCCGTGTGTGGGCGGTGTTGGAATGAGATAATAGTGGGGCGATAAATATGTGATTAATATGTTAATGTATTTTTAGGATATTATGTTAATTGTGATATTGTATTGAGCTGGGTCCCCTGTGTGGGAATATACCCAGGAATGTATTTTTTTCTGTGAGCCGCCTTGAGTCGTTTTTGAAAAAGTGCAAGATATAAATTAAATGGAAATGAAATGAAAAAATGAAAATTAAAACAAGCTGTGATATGTTGTTATTTTAGGGGGAAAAAACTTAGGAGGTTAGATTGTTGATAAGATGTTTTAAAACTTACAGGTTCACCTTTGGGACCCGCTTCTCCTTTGAAACCTGGCACACCAGGGTCTCCCTGAAAACAAATACATTAATATATTCCTTTCCACCAGCAATCTATACAATCCACTAAACCAGCCTAGCATCTCATTGAAATACTGAATTTTCTTTTATTGATCATTTGTTACTATGTATCATTAAACGAGCACTTTCAGCATTCAAAATGCTTGACTAAGTGCTTGGTTAATTGCACAGTACTTGGACCAGGAGATAGCAGGGACCCCAGTTCAAGTTTCATCTTAGCCAGAAACTCATTGGGTGACCTTGGGACAGTCACAATATTCTCTCACCTTAACCTACCTCACAAGGTTACTGGGAGTATTAAAAGTTGTGTTATAAGTAAAGCGCTTAGAGTGCCATGGCAAGGGGGTGCTATATAAAAATGAGGAGGAGTCGGAGTCGAGGAGTTCTCCCTCACAACAGTCCTGTGAGGTAAATGATTATTCTTCCCATTTTACAAATAGGAAACTTAGGCTGAGAGATGGTCCAAGGAATGGCTAAACTGGAATTTGAACCTTGGTCTGTCGGCCCTAAGGTCAATATATTATCCACTGTGTAGGTATTAACCACAATGTACTGGCTTTTTCTGGCACTGTAATCCACAACATTATGGTGCTTCTGTTGATACTGCATGTAGATAACTTTCATTCTTAATATCTACAACTACAATTAGCCAAGTCCTTAATCAGAAACATCCCCAGCTACTGAGAGGGGCCCCACATGGGATGCCATTACACCTTGCACACCGGGGCCCATTCCAACATAGCTATACCCCTGGTTCAAACACAGTAGTTTCTGTTCTTGACCAACAGGATGTTTTATGTCCAGTAGCTAACATACAAAAGCTGAGATAATTAGTCATCTTATGCTGCATATTACTGAGGAAAGGTAAAATATCGGGTGCTTTCCCACATTACTTTCCATGCACAAACTGGCTCCGGGAAAGAGTCTGAGAGGCAAAGCATGCACAAGGTTTGTACCATAGGACCAACCCCTGTGCATTTTGTCCAGTCATCCTTTAGGGGATTGAAGAGCAGGGAAATCCAGCTCTGCAATCCTCCACAGGATTGTCAGTAAAAATGCACAAGTGGGAGGGGGGCGGTTCCATGTTACAAACCCCGCCCATGCTTTGCCTCCTGGATTCTTTCCTGGAGGCAAATCATGCATGGAAAGTAACGTGGGAATGCACCCATAGTCCTCTTTAATAGTCTGTCGATGAATTTATCCATTACATTACATTTAGACCTGAAATTAATAATTCGAATGAATAGATCATTTATCGATTTCAACCAATTTGCATTTGCCTGTGAAAATCAAATGTGACGGTCAGATTTGAAATTATTCATTTTGAAATTAATTTTGTTTTTTGATTCAATATTTCATTCATTTTGGTACATGGGTACTTTGGTATTCAGTACTTTATTCACTTCTGTAACCTGGGTATTTTGGGATTTGTGACTTTGTTCATTATGGTATTTGGGTATTTATTCAGATGTTCATTCACTTCAGCATTTGGGTACTTTAGAATTTCACTCACTTCAGCATTGGGCACTTTGGTATCTGGGCACTGTGGTATTCAGTACTTAATTCACTAGAATGTGTGGGGGCAAGGGAGCGAGGGCCGTTTGGGTGTGGGGGAGGCAAGGGAGCGAGGACAGGGGGCGGTCTGTCTCTTATACACATCTAGATGTGTATAAGAGACAGGAGGGCGGGGGGCATTTTGTGTTTAACAAAAATCTTGGATATTCCATAATCAAAAAACCTCCAGTTTACAAGAAGAGTTAAGGCTCTTGCAAATTCAATCACACACTAAAAAGCATGGAGATTGCAAGTTAAGGCTCCTGCCTTTACGTCTGTGCCATGTTAGCAGTAAAGATATTGTACAGCTTCACATATTGTGCTCACCTACAACTTAGGCTCCATGCACCCACACTACCTTCTTCTTTCACCCCCAATCCTCTTCCTCTGCAGGTTAACACTGAAACTGGGGAGAGGAGGGCGTGAGCTGGCCTCTCACCCCCTCCATTCCTTCTATTCTTTCATGTCAGTTGGGGAGAATGAGACAGCTGAGTAATGTCTCACAACCCTCTCTCTTACCCCCACTACTCCTCACTGCCCTCCCAGAGCTCAGTGAAGCTCGGTACAGTCATATACAAATGTTTAATTTAAACTATAAGTTGGGTGTGCATTGAAATGAATTAAATGGAATGACCATTGGAAGGAATGGAGGCAACAGCAATGCCAATATATAAATACATACTATTGTCATTACAACATCCAATTAAGTGACTGTGAAATAATACAACACAGCTCAGCTGTATCTTTGGGAGTACATGGGGAAGGCAAGAGGGTGTGAAATAATGAGGAAGGCATCAGATGCAGTAAGCGGAATGGTTGGAATGACAGGGAAAAATACAGAGTGTGCAGGATCAAGTAAGTGGGTGGAATGACAGGAGGAATTATAAATAGTTACAATAACAAGGTTCTGAGTGAAATAACTGATTCAGAAGACTGATGGGACACTAGGGTGTGCAGTCCTATCGTTTAAGCTATTTACTATAGCTGACTCCCAATAGTCTCCCTCCCTGTTATTCCATTTCCTCGCCTGTTTTTTTTAGTTGTCATTCCACACACACCCTTACTTCTGTTCCATATGACACACACAGATAAACACTATATTTCTCCCAGAGCTTTTGAGTTCTCTGTGAGGGGAGTGGGGGTTAGAGGAGTGACTTGTACCCAGGACTTGTGGGTTGTCTGTTACAAGGTTGAGTGTTGAGCAGGGGAGAAGAGAACAAGCTATTGAGTTGCCTGTGAAGGGAGTGCAGCCTACTGGATTAGCGTGGGATGGAGAGGCTGGAAGCCAGGAGTCCCGAATTCTCTGTTAAAGGGTTAGGACCAAGTAAATGAGATGGGGAGAAGGGGCGGGAGTGAGGACTCCTAAGTTCTCTCTTTTTTAAAGAGGAAATGGAGGGAGTGAGGGGTCAGCTCATGCCCTCCTGTCCCCAGCTCCAGTGTTTTCCCCAACCTGCAGAGGAAAAGGATTGGGGCTGATGGATGAAGGCAAAGTATGGGTGCATGGAGCCTAAGTTGTAAGTGAGCACAATGTGTGAGGCTGTACAATGTTTTTACTGCTAACATGGTACAAAATTTAGGCAAGAGCCTTAACTTGCAATTTCAATGCCTTTTAGTGCATGACTGAATTTACAAGAGCCTTAACTCTTCTTGTAAAACGGAGATTTTTTTTACTATGAAATTAAACTTAAGGGGTTATTTATTTTATTTAAATAAATAAAATGACCCCTAAAGTGGTATGGATTGTCTGGGGGTACTCTGAAAGTACTTCGGTGAACAAGCCATAACAAAGAAAATATATCAGACAGCATCTTGGAACTGCATAGATCCAAATCTTTGCATATTTTGTCTCTACTTAGCAATATTTTAGTATCTTTGCTGCTGGCCACTACATAGCTTCTTTTAATTGCTAAATACTGTCATTCTCATTGTGACAAAGATGTTCTTACTGCTTGTCCTCGGATGCCAGGAGGACCTGTGCTGCCTTGGGGTCCTGGAGAACCAGCTGGACCTGATAAGCCAGGAGTGCCAGAAGTACCCGGCGATCCCTACAACAAAGACATCAGAATGATAAGATATACAGAATAAACTCCATAAGAAAAACTTGTTGTATAAATGATCTGGTTACTTACTGTTGGACCTTTTGCACCTGGAGAACCATCTGTTCCTATAAGGCCCTAAAAATAGCATATGTATCATTATAACAGATTCCAGTGAGTTGTGATGGAAATAATAGTAACACTTGCAGACATACAAATGTTCCTCCTTTCTGGGGCAGACAGTAAGTAACCACTGCAAAAGTTTGCTATCATGCAAACACACACTTGCTTATCTTTAATGTAAGTAATCTCCGGAAGTCAGGAGGATGACTTGCATGCTTAAACTCAAGCAAGAACTTAAGTATTGTTGGGACAGAGTCTGTATTGGCACATGGAAGTTTCCATTTGCAATATTTTGAGTCCAACAACAATAAACAATACAATATTTTGAGCCATATATCCAAAAGGGATTGATAAAGAAAACAATTAAGTTGGAGATTTTAAAGCTCATCTAGGTGAGGCATTTAGAGCACTTGCTTTAGGTAGTCAATGCAAAGTTGGACTGAGTGTACAAAGGCCTAATGAACTTACCGGAAGACCTTGTGATCCTGCTGGACCTTGGTGCCCCGTTTCACCTCTTTGTCCTTGAGGACCTTCAGGGCCACGTGCACCCGTTGGACCTGCTTCACCCTAAATTTCACAAGAGAAAGAAAGCAAATAACTGGATTTTTTTTTGTGTTTAAAAGTAGCGTATGACAAATTAATTGAGAGCAAACGTGGTGATTATTAAACAGTCAGACCAACCAGGCCCAACTAAGTTAGAAAATGGTATTTACAGAACGTAATATATAGGGCCTGCTTCTGCTGTTAGTTGCTCTGAAGTTGCAATGATGTAACCCAGAATTTGACCCATAAAGTAAACTAGGGATTAAACAAGACATGCAGCCAGTGCAGTGGCTCCGGCCCACTTCAGGATGGGAAACGACAACTGACATGGTCTGGGGCATGTCAGGACAACCAGAAAAACATGTCCATGGTTGGAGAGCTGTCCCACCACCCACATGGCTGGTCTCACCCCCACTCTGCTCCCAGTACCCCACCATGACAGACAGCCATGCTGGTCAATGATGGGCATGGTGGCTGGCCATCAGAGTCCAACCTGCGGCAGGTAAGCCAGAACAGAACATATGGGAGGGAACATGATTGGAGCTGTGGGAAAAACACAGGGAATGAATCCCCCATTGTGACCTGTTAGGTGCTTCTTCCAAGCCACTGTGATTAGCCACTGTCAGAGACAGGATGCTGGGCTAGATGGACCATTGGTCTGACCCAGTATGGCACTTCTTATGTTCTTATGCACTGGCCCATTGTGGCCTGCATTGGCAACCTTTAGCCTGGGTTGTGATGTGGAGATTTTCTGAGGACGCAGCCTAAGCTAGCTGCCTACCCGCCACAGGGCAGTTCTGGGCTTATATCTGGTGGCACCAAAACAGATGTGCCAACAGCTCCTGGTTCACAATGGGCCAAGCAGGCCTCCATCTCATCTGTTTTTACCCTAAGACTTCCTTTCAAAGGGTATTAAACTGTTAATAAATGTGCAGATGGTGCACCAGCTACCTGTCCCAGGGAGGGGGGGCACCCTTGTCTGGGTCAGATTAGAGAACTAGATAAACATTCCAGCCAATCAACCAAGCTGGGGAGGGGGGATCCAAAGAGACATAAGACTGGCTGGCACCACCCCTGTTCTGCTGCTGGTGCCCCTCCCCCTGCCATAATAGACAGGTATGGCTGCCAATAACAGGTAGTCACTGCAGCCAGTCATGGCAGCCCCCAAACCAGGGCTGGGATGATGGCAGGCACATGCGCTCATCCGGTATGGCCCGCTATGACCTGCTTGGGTGGCCATTGTGCCTGGTCTGTGGGCCCGGTTCCTTCTGGGCAGCTGCCTACCCATCAGGGGGCTATAGTGGGCCCACATCTGGTGGCCCACTAACAGACACATCGGTAAGGCTCTAGCTCAGGCATAGCAGGCAGTGTCACATTTATTAACACCCAAAGAAATAGTTACTAATTTGTCGCAGCTGTGCCAACAAAAGTGTTATTGTGGTAAAAAAAAGAAGTAACATAGAGAAGCAGCAACACTGGAAGGAATGCCATATGAACATATCCATTATTTTCACTATTTGAAGATGTTACTGGTTTTTTTAGCACTGTTTTCAGCTAAACAGCTCGCCGCCCCAAGCTGCCTTTGGGCAGGAGGGGTGGGATATAAGTTTTAAATAAATAAATAAATAAATAATAAAGACTCGAGTCTTTTTTTGTAAAAGATAAAAACCATAAGAAATAATGGTTACATCTCCCCCCCCACTTTTTTGTTCTTTTGTTCTTATAAGTAGTCCTTGTATTCAGTATACATATTTGTTACAAGTTAAAATGAATAAAATGTTAATTAAAATAAAAAAGAAATATTTCTTTACATGGAATGAATTAAATTGAGGAGCTCAGTGCTTCTGGATTTTAGTAATACACAAGGTTATTAAGACCTTGCTTATTTAAAAAGGAACAGGCACATTATGGAGTGGGTTTGCCTTTCTTTAGTAAAAGCCACCAGTAGAAAAAAAAAAAGCTATAAGACTAGCTGGGCAACTAGTGTGTTCCAGTATGACTATTTTTTCCATATGCAGTCCAATCACTTTTTTGAACTGAAGCTACATTTAAAGTCCAAAACTGAGGTCCAGATTAGGACTGAAATGGCAAGCCACTGTGGTAGCTTTTTCTGATGGAAAAAGCTCTTCTGCAATGAGTGCACGTTGCAATAGAGATGTTCATTCTGCTACTTTCGTTCGACTACTTCCGCCATTCTTCTACTTTCATTCCGCTACTTCCACTGGCTGTGAAAATAGTGGAACAATGGGTGTTTTCAGACGTTACGAGATCACGCTCAACCACAGTGAACCACGCTCAATCCCGCGGTGGGGCCAAAGAGCTCTGAACGTCTGTTAGGCGGCCGCCAGATGTTCACCACGCTCAATACCCACATGGGGTCAATTTCAACCATGCTTTCCGGGCTCCCTGGTGCAAAATCTCGGGAAGCGTGGTCAAAGAGATTCCCACCGGGAAACAACAAAAAGTAACGTCTGGACGCCAATCCCCGGGCGGAACCAAAGTAAATGATCCCCAGCCATGGACAATGCATGCAGCGTCGCTGCCAGGCAACCAGCAACAACACAACCACCGGAGGGAGATTTAAAGGGAAATCTGCAGCAGGGAAGCATGGCGGGATGGAGCAAGGAGGGAGGCGGAGAAGAGCTGTGGGCGAGAGAGCGAGGGTGGAGGAGGAGGAGGAGGCGGCAGTGGCAGCGGTGGAGGGAGCGGAGGAGGGGGAGACGGGAGTCATGCTGATGATGGAGGAGGAGCAGAGACAACACCCGCAGCAGCAGGTGGGACACGATGCCCCGGGGATATCAGCCGGAATGGGGGCGGAGGAGACACCCAGGAAACGGGTAAGGGGAAACAAGGGCAGGGGAGCAGGGGCACCTGGGGGGGGCATGGGGCAATCCCGGGCTCCCGCCAGGGAGAAGAAGAAAGGGGACATCCCGTGAGGGGCCAAACCCTAACCCTCTACCCCCTGCCTCCCACAGACATGGAAGAGCGCCTGGGTGGACGAGCCCCCGGAGGACACCGGACCAGCCTGGGCAGAGGAGGAGCAGGAGGCGGAGGCGGACGAGGAGGAGGAGGACAAACCACAGTGGAGAAGAGGGAGGAAGGCATACCACAGAGGGGGCCAGTGGGGGCTCCAGGAGACCCGGGACTTCATAAGGATATGGGGGACCCTGGAGTACCAGCTGGAGCTCGCGCTCAACCAGCGCAATGATCATGTCTACCAGGACATAGTGCGGGACATGGAGGTGGTGGGGCATCAGCACACAGCGGCACAGTGCCGCTCAAAGGCCAAGGAACTGAAGAGGGGGTACAAGGCCATCCGGGACAACAATAGGCGGTCCGGACACGGAACCTGGACCGCCCCATTCTATGATGCCCTGGACCGCATCCTGCATATGAAGGGGTCCATAGTTGCCCCACAGCTCGTCAGGAGCGCTGTGGTCCAGGGCAGGGAACGGGATGAGGTACCCCCTCCCCTCGCTGCCCCCTGGTAGACAGGAGCTCCAGGGCCACGGACACCCAGGAGGAAAGCCCCAGGACCCCCGGCACCTGCAGAACCCCCCCGGACAGCAGCCCAGAGAGCACCCACCCCCAGGCCGGGCAAGCGGAGTCCAAGGCTGGCACCCTCATCACTCTCAGCCAGTGGTCCATGGGGGAGCCCTCCCACTCCCACACCAAGGGGCTGGCCTCAGAAGGATCCGAGACCGACATTGAGGGTAAGCAGGTGACCCAAAGGGGGGAGGGACCGGGCCCACGTGGGCAGTGGCCAAGGGGGGAATGGATGGCCCAGGCCCAGCCACAGACCGAGCCCCAGCCCCCCAATACCAAGGCAGGAGGGGGCCTAGCCCCAGGTTGCCCAACCGCACACCCCTACACCCACAACCCCCCCTCCTCGCCCACAGGCCATGGGACATCCGGGGACCAGACCCAGCTGACCGAGCAGGCAGCCACCAAGGAGACCCACCAGCAGGAGCAGGAACCAGGTGAGACAGACGGTCCAGTAGGGAGGGCACTCCGGGTTGCAGAGAGGGGTTCCCCAGACAGTTGGAGGGGGTGAGAGGGGCTGGTGTCTGGGGGTGGGGAGGGGCCTGGCAAGATGCCGGGGGGCCCGCGCGTCCCGTGCCCCATCGTCACCAGGGGTCAGGGTCATGATCGGACTAACCCTCCCGTACCCTCAGGGCAACCCCGGCAGCCAGCATCCCCAGGACCCGTGGCCCCATCGCAGCGCATGAGGGAGTACCAGGCATGGGTCCGCAGGAGGAGGGAGGACCAGGTGGAGGAGATCATCTGGACCTCAGAGGAACAGGGGGAGAGGCTGATAGCAGCCATGGACCGGATGGAGGCGGCCATCAAGCGGTCCCTGGAGCGGGCAGAGGTGAGGGACCAGAGGCTCCAGGCCGAGGTGCACTTGGAGTGTAGGCGTGAGCGCCGGGAGCACAGCAGGCAGGTGGAGGCGCTTGGGAGGCTGGAGAAGGCCATCACAGGCATGGTGCAGGAGCACTCCGCAAAGATGGATAGGTCCCACGACATTGGGAGCTCCCTACTCCTGTACGTCTGCATGATGTGCACGTATGTGATTGCAGCTGTGCCCCCGGTCAGCCTGCCTGCCCAGGGCCCCATGCCAGGCCCCTCAGCACCCCCACCCCCTGCGCAGGCGCTCCTGCCAGCCCTCCACCCCCAGGGGCCGCACATCCGCCTCCTGGTGCCCCCCTGCCTCAGGAGGGTGCAGCTGCCATGGGGGCCCCCCCGGTTACCAGCCCCCCTCTGACCAACCACCGCCCCTGGAGGAGGCCCAGGACACTACTTGGAACACAGACAGTGAGGGGGGAGAGCTCCCAGGGGTCCATGGCCCACACTGGGTGCTCACAGGGCCGACCCCGGAAACAAGGGGGGAAGGGGAGGGAGAGGGAGGGCGGTGTGAGGGGGGCACTATAGGGGCCAGGGAACTACAGGGGTGGAGGTAGAGGTGGAGGGATAACATGTACACTGCGTGAAATAAATGTTTACGCACAAGTATGCCTCCAGAGCCCGTATGTGGGTGACGGGGGGCCGCACCCCTACAGGGGCAGGCCCCGGGAACCCCAGGGGGTCAGCAGGGGAGGGGAGCCCCTCACACTCGGGCCCCCCAGGTGATATGCCTCGCCAGGGCGTCCTGGATGCGCTGGGCATAACGGTACTCCCTGGGGTTCTCGGCGTTCACGTACAGGGGCACGGGCCCAGGGGCCCAGTGGGGCTCGGGGTATTCCAGGGCTGCCCCCTCAGCCTTGCAGACATTGTGGAGCACACAGCAGGCCCCGATCACCAGGGTGGAGGTCTCCACAGTGTAGTCTAGGCGCCCAGAGAGACTCCGCCAGCGGTGTTTGAGGTTCCCGAAGGCTCGCTCCACCACGGTCCTGCTGGAACACAGGCGGGTATTGTATAGCACCTCCGCAGGGGTCCGCACGACAGGGTAGACCTTCATCAACCAGCGGATGAGGGGGTAGGCAGGGTCTCCCAGGATACAGAGGGGCATCTGTACCCCCTCGATTCAGGTCATCCCCATGTCAGCGAAGTCCCCCTGGAACATCCAGGCATAGAAGGGGGAGATGGTCATGATCCAGACATCATGACTGCAGCCGGAGTTGCCCATGAAGATGTCTATGAACTGGCCTCGATGATCTACAACCGCCTGCAGCTGCAGGGAGTGGTATCCATACCGGTTCACATACTCTGCTGCCTCCCCTGCGGAGGGGCAGAGGATCTCGACATGGGTGCCGTCCATGGCTCCCATGCAGTTGGGGAAGCCTCCGGCTGTGAATCCCGCCATCACGACCTCCTGGTCCAACAGCTGGATCATTCTGTCCAGGAGCATGCCCTCCACAGCCTCGCACACATCCCAGAGGATACAGGCTATGGTGCTGAGTCCTACCCCGAAGTGCTTGGACACAGACCGGCAGGAGTCGGGCATTGCTAGGGCCCAGACCCCTATGGCCACCCGCTGGACCATGGGGATGGGGGTCCTCATGGAGGTGTGCTGTCGCTCTAGCCAGGGCGTAAGGAGCTCTGCTAGCTGCAGCAGGGTGGGCTTGTCTATCCTGAGGTGGGCNCGGCCCCCTGGTCCACCAGCTGGATCATTCTGTCCAGGAGCATGCCCTCCACCACCTCGCACACATCCTGGAGGATACAGGCGACAGTGCTGAGCCCTATGGCCACCCGCTGGACCATGGGGATGGGGGTCCTCATGGAGGTGTGCTGTCGCTCTAGCCAGGGCGTAAGGAGCTCTGCTAGCTGCAGCAGGGTGGGCTTGTCTATCCTGAGGTGGGCCCTCCAGGCTGCCTCATCCCACTGGGCCAGCGCCCTCACCCACCAACCCTGTGGGCGCTCTGCGACCCATAGGCACCTCTCTATGGGCATAGCAAGCTGAACTGCCAGGTGCATGGTCTCCCTCACCCACAGGAGGTGCCTGGCCACCTCGCGGAGCCCTTGCAGCTCTCCAGGCCAGGGAAACCTGCAGCCGGGCGGCCAGGTGCACCTCCGCACCAAGGAGCTGCAGCTGCTCAGTGTGGTCATGGTATCACTCAGCTGTGAGCGCGAGGTGCATCAGTAGGTGGCTGCCCTGTCCCGCTCCATGGTGGTGGGGGCCCCGGAGGTTGTGGGACGTGTATTATGGCCTTCTGATGGGCGTGCGTGCCGGGGGGCAGCTCCCAGCTGGCCGAGCCCCCCAATGGGGTGCATGGGTCTGTGGGTGTGCCCATGGTTACAGGTGCTGGATGCGCATGGGTCCCTGCACCTGCATGTGCGCGTGGTTCCATGCGCTCCCTCTGCAGCTGCATGCCTTCACCCATCAACCCCCCACCCCCCTGTCTGTTTGCAACACCGTGGCCTTGGCATTCCGATTAGCTGTTCTGTGAGAGCTATTGTGTTGGGCAGCTGTGCCAGGTCCACACCCCACGTCTCTCTCTGTTGTGCTACAATGTTGCGGTCCGTGGCTGCTTTTGCTGTCCTTGGGACCCCTCGGAGGCCCTCCTAGCCCTGGAGGGTATGTGTGCCCCCCTGTCCGTGGTATTATACTCCCTGTCTTGCAGGACCCCCCATTTCTGGACCTTACGCAAGACCATGTCTCTGTGCGACCTGTGGCATACCCCGGCCGTGCAGCTGCTCCTGGGAAGCCCGAGCAGCCATGCGGGTGCCTTTGTGAGCTTGAGCTCTGGACTTCACTACTTCGGCTATGAGGTGCGCGCTCGTGATTGTCGGCTGCATGAAGACACCCTGGGGCTGGTTCGCTTCCCTGAAGGACGCATCCCAGACAAGCAGTGTTCTCATGTGCCCTGGTCCGGGGCTGAGACCGTGTCTGCACTGAGTGTGTGCGGACTGGGTGCCTACACACTGTGCCTTGCTGAGGGTGGCCCTGCCTTGGCCGTGTCCTACTTTGCCTGTGTTCATGGGGCGTGTGGGTACCAGCGCACCCGTGCGGTGGTGTACCACCAGCTGCTGGAGCTGGGACATCTTCCTTGGCCCCCTTCTGCTGCCTGCTGTGTGTCGGAGCCTTCCGCGGCAGAGCTGTTGGCCCTGTTGGGGATGTGGTCCCGTTTGGACGTCCAGATGGGTCTCCCCATGCATGATCCCTTCAAGGCCTACTACCTGATTGCCCACCACATGTCCGTGCTGGGGTACTACTGGGGCTTGATCTATTGGCCCTACCTGGTTCACTGGGTGGGGCATCTGGCCCCTGGGCCCGCAGTGGCCCCCAGTGGCTGCCTGTGAGTCCCGGTGTTCCTCCTGGCCCCTCGGTGTCCTGCCCCCATGTGGGCTCCCGCCCCTGTCTGGGGGGGCCGATCCCCACTGGCTGCTCCCTCCCTGATGTCTCTGCCATGCTATGGGGAAGCCTGCTTCACGGGGTGCTGATGCCCCTGCCTGTGGCCCCGGGCCCCCTCTGGGCCCCACCCCCCGGTCTGCCTGCACACCCGGGGTTTCCCTCCATGGTTGCCCTCCCTGGTGCCTGGGTGTGGCGCTCTGCATGGCCTCACCGACCCGCTTGTGTCCAGCTACCTGTCCCCACCTGCCAGCACTGCCACCTGCTGCCCGCCCCCCCCCCATCTTGGGTGCTTGTGTGACCTGGGGGTTCCAGAACCCCCGGACTGGCCCTCGGTGCTTCCTCTGGGGGGTGCGTCCTTGACCTACAGCACTGCACCGGCTGTCCTGGCTGCCCTCCAGAAGCCCCTCAGTGAGTGTGGGGTCTTCGTGTGCCTCCTGGACCGTTCCCACATGGCTCGCTGTGCATTGAGGGCCCCCGCTGTGCCTTGGTCCCAAGATCCTGCCCCCCCCTTTCCGGGACTGCCTGTGTTGCTGTGGGGGTGCCCATGCAGACTGTGCTGCTGTGGGGGTTGTGGTTGCTGTTGCCTGTGTCCTGCCCTTCCCCTTTGTGGGTTCCCCCCCTCTTCCGTGTCCCGCCCCCCCATGCTCCTGTTGTGCCTTGTGTGCTGTCCGGGCTCCTGTGCCCCCCTTCCCTCCCTTTCACTTGTGTGTGTATGTGTGTGTGTGCCCGGGCGTGTGCTCGTGCTGTGTGTTCCGCTGTGCCTCTGCTGCCTGTGTGCTTGCTGTGTGTGGTACCTGTGCGACTCTTCTCCCTCTCCCCCCTCACTTCCAGTTTCCCTTGTGTGGGTGTTCCCTTTTGTACCTTTTGGCTTCATTTGCCCTCAGGTGGCCATGTCTGTGTCCCGCCCCTGCTCGGTGGCTTCTGGGTGTTTTGACCATGGCTGGGAATCAGCGTCACGTCTGTTGTGCTGCCCCAGGCCATGATCTGGCAGCTCAATTCCCGGCCGTGGTCCAGGTCCCGTCATGTCTGTTTGGAGCTTTTATTGGCCCTGGGGGGTGGTTGTTCTGTTCACCCCCACCGGAAATCCACTGTGGTGAACCGCCCGCCCGTAACGTCTGAAAATACCCAATGTTTCCAGCAGTTTCAATCTTCCACAATTTCTGGTGGCACTGAAAAGCAGCAGAACAATGTTTATTCCAACAGTTTCCGAATTAGCAGAATGCCGGCGCAGTTAGCGGAATGCCAGTGGAAAAGCTGTGGAAAGTCATGGCCAATTCCGAAATGGCAGAACTTCAGCCCTATCTCAACGGGTGTAAACTGACATAGCTTCAATGATACTAACAAGGAATCAAGCCCTAGTAGCTAAACTATTTATTTTTAAAAAAAAAATCCCTTGCCAGCTCCTTTGGATATTTAAACACTTCGTTTTGTTTAGGCATAGCCCTATTTTTTCACAGGCACTAAAAGGATTCTTTTGTAATCCCGTAAATTTTAACAATGGTTTTATTAGCCTCATTGCAAATGTATTATTTTAGTGAATGCTGCCAACTGTACAAACAACATAAAACATCTGCTTCAGTGTTATACCTGGCTCTGCAAAAGATATATCCTTGAATTGCATGCTCAGCTTCCATCCTGAGGGAGTGGAACTGTGCACTTGGAGGGGTGCACAGTTAAGGGAGCAGTAATTTTGGAGTAGGGATGCTTTGGAAACTGCATGATCCTGGATATACCTTGAACACTACTGAAGAGCGCTCTTGTGGCTATAGATAAACCACTGCTGGGTGGTTCCTCGAGAGCAATTTTAATTTTCATGTTATAATTTTCACTGCAAAGGTGAAATGGTCAGGTCATGCAAAGTTGAAATGGTCATGTCATGCTGTAATCCAATGGCCCCAATCCAATTAATGAGAGAGGATATAGTCCACAGAAATACCAACTGTAGCTCTCTAACCACACATGGAGGAGCACATTGAAGGAGGAAACTAAGAAATGGAGAGAAACAGATTCAATCAAGACCAAGCATGGAGAAAAAATATATATTTGTAAGAAAATGAGCAAAGGTACTTGGAAAAGAGGAAAAACAGACAGAGAAAGGAGAAAGAATGAGGTGGGAAGAAAAAACATGAACAAAAAACTTGAGATGTGACAAAACTGTGGTTAGATTTAGAATTTATTAAAGAGCAACAGGAACTGCTCTATTGTTTAGGCGTCTCTAATGCTCCATTACAAAACACAAACATTCTATTCTTTGTAAAATCAAAATGATTATACTATCACTACAATATTTTGTACAGAGGATTGCTAGGGTGAGAGGTTAAAACTGTCCAAATGTCAGGGAAAACAAATTTAATATGGCTGAGATATAGCAGTTCAAACATTGAAGGCTTTATTCATTTTTAAAAGGTGCTTGCGACCTCAATTTGATCAGGCTAGGGAGTTTACAGTTTGTTTGGAGAAGCTGTAAACTTACTAGAAAATTAAAGCTTGTCAGTGAGGTGTGCCTTTGATTTATTTTTTTTAAATTCCTCCAGTACTTTTAAAGTTATGATGTGTTAAATTTGCAATGTTAATCAATGGAGAGAGATATTTCTCAGGATAACATCTGGGGAGAACTACAGTGTTTCAGTGTGAACATTCTAAATGGCAGGTAAAGCAGTTTTACCTGCCATTTAGAACATTCACATTGGAATTATGGACAAAGTCAATGCTAGAATTATTTATTTTATTTATTAATTTATTTTATTTCAAAACAATTTTAACCCGCTCCTTCCTGCCTAGATAGCAGTTCGGGAAAGCTCACAACCAGCAATTCAACAATATAAAACAATTCAATAATTAAAATCCAATGCATAAAATTTATAAAAATTCTTTAAGAGAGCAAAACCAAATCCTTCCTTCTCTCCAACCCTCCCACTCAACCCGTCTCCCTCCCCAAAGGCCTGGTGGAACAGCCACTTCTTACACTGTCTCTGGAAAGAGGGGAGGTCTGGTGCTAGACAGGCCTCCATTCCACAGCCTAGGAGCGGCCACTGAGAATACCCTCCCCATCGTCGCCACCCGGGAATCCCGGGGGACTTCGAGTCAGGCATCCCCAGCTGACCACAGGGACCGCACCATGGCCAGGGGCATTAGGTTTGGGACAATCAGCATGGAAGAGGTCATGGGTGGGGGCAGTGGGGGAGATAGGGTTCATGGGAAGGGCAGGGTTAATTTTACCCTCTTTAGCTATCTGGGCCCCACCAGGGGGTCCAGGGCTGAGTCCGGGTTTAAGTTGTTCCTGGTGTCCTCCCTTTGCCCCAAGAAGAGTATCTACCCTTTGGTCCTCTATTATTCTTGTAAGGATTGTGAGCTGGGCAAAGATGTGCTGCAATGTTTTACAGATAAGAACAGATTGTTCCGCCATATACTGCACCCAGTGCCTATCCTGGCATCCACCATCTGGGACTTGGCTTAGCTGAACAACCCGCTGGAGATCCGAAGCTGAAGAGGTGACACGTGAAACAGAATCATTGCTCAGGGGAAGGATCTTTCTCTTGCGCAGGCCCCTTACTTCCCATTGAGGTGGCTGATGTCCAGTCCTATCATCCCCCCATTCCTCAGTATCAAGAGCTGCAAAACGGTTGGATAACTGCAACCCCAGAGACAGTGGTGATAACCTCACCCCTGCGTCTTCATTGTTCTTAGTTCGGACAAAAAACTTTTCTAATTTACGCTGTTTAAAGGGGGGTACACCCACCTCCTCCCTCATGAGTCTCTGCCTCTGTTTCACTGACATACCCAGGCTCTGTACCAGCTGAGATATAAGCAGGCACCTCCTGCACCTCCTGCCATTGCCTAAGGCTGCACGCACAAGGGCGTGCCCTTGCATGTGCAGCCCTTTGGCACGCGGCCCTGGCATGCGCCTACGGCATTGGATTTCTTTAAAGGACTCCTCAGGGGGTTCAGGATGCTGACTCTGCCCACAATTCATCCAGCCTGGCACAGGTGCTCACCACTCGTCCTTGTCACCCTCCAGTCCCTGCTCCCCAGCTGCCCCCCTCACCATGCCGCCTCCAGCGTCGAGTTTCTTTTAAGCACTTCTCAGGGAGTTCGGGATGCTGGCTCTGCCCACAATTCCTCTGGTCTCGCAAAGGTGCTCATCCTTGCCACCCCGCAGTCTCTGTTCTGCAGCTGCCCACCTCACCATGCCGCCTCCGGCATCGGGTTTCTTTTAAGCACTCCTCAGGGGGTTTGGGATGCTGGCTCAACCCACAATTCCTCGGACCCAGCACAGGTGCTCACCACTCATCCTCCTCACCCCACAGTCTCTGCTCCACAGCTGCCCACCTCACCACGCTGCCTCCGGCGTCGGGTTTCTTTTAAGAACTCTTCAAGGATGCTGGCTCCACCCACAATTAATCTGGCCCAGCACAGGTGCTCACCACTCATCCTCGGCACCCTGCAGTCTCTGCTCTGCAGCTGCCTGCCTCACCATGCCGCCTCTGGCATCGGGTTTCTTTTAAGCACTCCTCAGGGAGTTCGGGTTGCTGGCTCCACCCACAATTCCTCTGGCCCAGCACAGGTGCTCACCACTCATCCTCATCACCTTGCAGTCTCTGCTCTGCAGCTGCCCACCTCACCACCAAGTATAAGTATAAAGCTATTTTTTTTCTTAAAATTTTAAGTACAACTTAATGTGTTCTAACTTTTATATTTTATTTTAGTTTACTTTTAGTTTTAATTTGGAGTTTTATAAAATACAATTTATACAGGTTCTTCTTCAGGGATTTCATATTTGATTGCTGTATGCAGAATCCAGGAGGATTTTTTTCCCAACTTAATACTCCTTTTTTTCCCCTTAAGTGAATTAGGTTTTTAGTACTGTAGTGGGTTTTGTCATGTTCCTCTGATGGAGATTTTTAAAGCCTTTACAATTATTCAAATAAAATAAAGAAATTTAAGATATACCTTGGAGTTGTATGTCCTTGTTTACATTTAAAAACTGCATATAAGCAAAGAGTTTTTATAAGAATTTGAGACTAAGGCCACTTTCACACATAACTCCCCCCACCCTCCATGCATATTAGGGCTGCAGGGGGGGAATGCGCAGCCTAAATATGCACGGGCATCAGCCAGTCCAAAAGGCCTTCCCTCCCACGTGGCTTTACCGGCAAAATTGTGCAGGATGCAGAGCATGGAATCGAGCCTTTCGCGCGGGGGGGGGCGCTTTCAGACTGGCCAATCCCCCCATATATTTAGCCGGTGCATTCCCCCCTGCAGCCCAAATATGAACAGGGGGAGGAGGCATGGGTGACCTTTGTTAAAACAGAATAGGATGAGAAGATAACATAGTTTGTGAGAGGTTTTTTTATGTATATCAAAGATGCTTAGCTTTTCCATTTTCTTGCATAGGAAATCAAATTTATGAAACAGAAAAGTCTACATTTAAAAAAACTGCATATGTTAAAAACCATATTTTAATTTATAATGGAGATATGAAAATTAAAACCTTGTAAATCAATAAGGAACTCAAGTTTTCTTTTTTTTAAAAATTACTGTTATCTTTTGCACTGTAGGTGTGAAATTCATGGGACAAATGGGGTCTGTATAAAATTAGATAGGTTTCCAAAATTTAGATTATGAATTATTTGTTGAATATTCTTTTAAACAATACAGGAAATTCCATAATCAAAACACCTCCAGTTTACAAGAAGACTTAAGGCGCTTGTAAATTCAATCATTCTGTAAAAACCATGGAAATTGCAAGTTAAGGCTTCTGCCTTAACTTGCGTGCCATGTAAGCAGTAAAGATGTACAGTCTGGCATATTGTGCACAATTCCAACTTAGACTCCATGTACCCACACTCTGCATTGGTCTTTCAGTTCCAATCCTCTTCCTCTGCAGGTTGGGCTAATACTGAAGATGGGGAAAGGCAGGGGTGAGGGAGCAATGGTAGAGCTGTAGAAAGCTCAGGACTGGGGGAGCATGGGCTGTGGGTTAGGGGTGTGCACCAGGGGCACATTAGATTTTTGTTTTCATTTTTTTTCATTTTCATTATTTAAATATATAATTCCCCCCCAATATCAAATTGTCGTTTTCGTTTTTGCTTTCCTTTTCGTTTTCCATTGGTTTCAATGGAAAACACATTTTCGGCTGTACCTCTTCTGTTTTTCATTATCTTTGGCTGAACCTTGGAGTGAGTGTACCTCCAATGGAAGGCATTAAGTTTACCAAATTCCAAAAAGTTTGTATAAAGGAATCCAATTTTAGAAGAAGTTAAATTGTATTATTTTGCAAAATGTTTATATATTTTTAGCTGTAACTTCTTTACCTCGGAAGTAATGTAGATTAAACTTGGCAGGATTACACCCCTTCCCATATTTGCTATCGCTGCCAACTTTCAGAAGGATTGGATAAAGGGTCCTGGTTGTATAAGCAATTAACTTATACATGTATGTCTGACTGTAACATCTTTGTAGTCCAACCAGTGTATATGAAATTTGGCGGGGCTCTTTATCATACTTTTACGATCATTCCTGCTACATATCATAAAGATGTAATGAAGGGTCCCAATTTTATATGCCTTCACAGTATATGCAGAGAAGGAGCCTATGCCAGGGATTCTCTTACATGTCACTGTGGTATAAGATCGGTTTGTGATGCCAGTTGGCCAGCAGAAATGTCAACCAAATATCCTCATTCTGTGCTGGGAGACCATCCCAACATCTCTCCCCCACTTGTTACTGGGAAGTCAGAAGCATCTGTTAAGGAAAAAGCCAATAGAGATTCTCTTATGTCCTCTGTCACAGTGCTACAGGATGTGATTGTGATGATAATTGGCCAGCCTGGATATGTAAACTATGTCTCCTGATTGCTGGGATGCTATCCCCAAAGTCCCAGTTATGTCCCTTCTATGCCCAACTCGAAGTTACTACCGATTGGTCCTGTAAAGCTGAAAGCATGCAGTAATTGGCCAGTAAACGTATCTGTCAGTCTTTTCGGTTGCTCCACATCCTCCCTCCTACATCCTCCCTCCCCCCCTGCCTTTGACTGGCACTGTATGTGCTGCTATTTAACTGAATAATGGTCTTCAAAGGGACAATTCCAATTGCTTATAAAATTGGCTCCCTTTATAACATTGTCCTGCAGTTTGGCAGAGATGACAGGGAATATACGTGATACATTCCTGCCAATTTCTTGTAAACAGGATGGAATATAAACATGTTACAGCTGGAAATGTATTTTCAAGTTAATGTCTTATACCATCAGGATCCTTTATTCAATCTTTCTGAAAATTTGCAGAAATTTTAAGCTTTTTGAAAGACATAATAGCTGCAAGTTTCATGCAAATAGGATGGAAGATAAAGAAGATGTAGCCATGAAAGTGTACGGAGCTCTTCCTAAAATCACAACTTTCAATTGCTTCTAAAATAGGTTTCCTTAATCTAATTGTTTCCAAAATTAGTACACGTAGTGCCCTCTGTTGGGGGTACAATTCACCTAAGATTCATCAAAATAAAATAAAAACAAAAAAGGTATAGCCGGATATACATTTTTCAGTGTTTTCCCTTTATTTCAAAAACAAAATGTCTCTATTTTCATTATTATTATTTGTCATTTTCGTTTTTACAATATCGATAATGAAACCAACAATTTTCATGACTTTATTGTAATAACGAAAACAACATGCACACCCCTACTGTGGGTGGGAACTGAGGGGCAGTGGGAGAGTTGTAGGGGCTGGAGGTGGGGATTTAGGGGCAGTGAGAGTGCTGGGGGAGCTTGGGACTGGGAGAGCAGGTACTGTGGATAGGAACTGAGGGGGGAGCAAAAGCAGAGCTGGGGGCAGCTAGGCTATTGCACCACCATGAGCAGAGTGGCTGGGGAGCTAGGGTACTGCAGCAGCATGAGCAATGTGGCTAGATATCAAGGAAGCTGCTGCAGCCAGAGTAGTTTGGCTGGGTGGAATCTGGGGGAGTGAGACTGGGCTATTTCTCACTGTGTCCTGGTGTCACTTCTAGGGCTGTAGCGGAATATCGCAGCGGTAGCTATTTCCGGCGGAAACAGTGTTTCCGCAATTAGTGGAATGGCATGGCAGAGGCTTTCATTCCACGGTTTCATTCCACGGTTCCGCAGTTCCGCTTATTTAATTCTGCTACTTAGTGGAATCGTGGAAACATGACATTTTCGCTATTTCCGCAATTCTGCCAGTGCCACAAAATAGCAGAATAGCGGTTTTCCGCAATTTCCGCAATTTTTCTGCAATTTTTCCACAATTCCGCGATTTGCAGAATTCCAGCGGAATTAGCGGAATATCTGCAGAAAAGTTGCGGTGTGGCGCGGGCAATTCCGAAATCACGGAACGGAATCGCAGCGCGGTAAAAGCTGCTGCCGCATCAGCCCTAGTCACTGCTCTGCTAGCTCCTTGTTGATTGTTTCCCAAGCTTTTTGCTTGTGTGACCATGTTTGAGATTTAAATATAATTCCGGGACCCCAGATGGCAGCAAATGCAGTGACCTCATCCACTAGTGCATTCCAGCCCACAGCATGGACGTCTAGGTCTGAACTCCAACCTGGCTGAAGGAGTGAGGGGTGCAAGAGGCCTCCTGCGACCCACCTTGGGGGAGTTCTTTACAGCAACTGGAGGTGCGTGGCTTATAGCCAGGATCATTGGGAAGGACAAGCAGCGGCACTGTACCTTCAAAAAAAGTTTCCCTGCATCCTTTTCTCATGCAAGAGGGTTACCTGCTTACATGGCCTCCTTCCTGTCTCAGTGATGAAGACAAGCAAAGCCTGGCCAGCCTGATGAGTGTCAAACCCATGGACATATGCAACCTGGACAACTTCTCTGAGAGTGAAGAGGCGGATGAGAAGCGGGGGCAGCAGGAAGAGGGGACAAGCCAGGGGTCAGCTCTCACAGGTGGGTGCATTCTGCTTGCCTGCCTACTCTAGCCAAGATTTTCTCAGCCACTGCCCCTCAATCCCCATCTGCAGTCCCTGCTCTCCCAGCCCTGATCCCCCCAGCTCTCCTGCTGCCCATCAATCCCCACCCACTGTTCCTGCAGCTCTGCTGCTGCCCCTCAACCCCCACCCGCAGCCCCTGCTTCCCCAGCCTTTCCCCATCTCTGCTGCTCCTCCGCAATCCCCAGTCCCAGTCTTGCCCCATCTCTGCTGCTCCTCCTCAATCCCCAGCCCCAGCCCCTGCTTCCCCAGCCTTGCCCCATCTCTGCTGCTCCTCCGCAATCCCCAGCCCTAGCCCCTGCTTCCCCAGCCTTGCCCCATCTCTGCTGCTCCTCCGCAATCCCCAGCCCCAGTCTTGCCCCATCTCTGCTGATCCTCCGCAATCCCCAGCCCCAGCCCCTGCTTCCCCAGCCTTGCCCCATCTCTGCTGCTCCTCCACAATCCCCAGCCCCAGCCCCTGCTTCCCCAGCCTTGCCCCATCTCTGCTGCTCCTCCGCAATCCCCAGCCCCAGCCCCTGCTTCCCCAGCCTTGCCCCATCTCGGCTGCTCCTCCGCAATCCCCAGCCCCAGCCTTGCCCCATCTCTGCTGCTCCTCTGCAATCCCCAGCCCCAGCCCCTGCTCCCCCAGTCCTGCCCCCAGCTCTGCTGCTGCCCCTCAGTCCACACCCACAGCCCCTGCTCCCCCAGTCCTGTCCCCAGCACTTGAGTGGCTTTAACAAGGCAAGCTTAGGAAACACAATTGTACTAGGAGCAACCAATATATCTATTACAACTTCTGGTTTTCTGCATCATTAATAGGATTTTATTGTGTAGGTTTTTGTATCTCCTGTAGCCTTATAAGCCTGCATTCCTCTACATTTCTGGTGCCTCAGACGTATGATTCACAAGCTTGTTGGACTGCTAAGGAATTTTAAAAGCTTCCATTCTTTGAAGCTATAATTTAGATATTTTCACTAAATATTGAAGTGTATTTGTAGTTGAGTTGTAGTTGTAGTTCTATGTTTATTGACTCTCAGTGACTTATCTATCATTTTCTTTGTTTTTTTAGTTTACAAGATGTATTTTTTATAGCAAGATGTATTTTATAGCAAGATGTATTTACAAGATGTATTTTATATTAAACTATAGGAGAATAAAACAGTATTATTTCCCATTTGTGCATCATCACCATCATCAATCATAATAATCATCCATTGTAAATATTAGGAGTGGGCATTTGGAGGAAATTGTGGATTTGGATCCCACAAGTTTGGATCTGCAATTTCCAGATTTAATTATGGATTCAGATTATGGACCCATGTTTAAAACTCTAAAAATGAAAAAATAATTTTTTAAAAATATTGTGCATGCACAAATGGTCACCAGACCATTCTGGTGCATGTACACTCTTTTCCAAAATGGCGGCTGTGTATACACAGAACATCTGCCATTTTCCAACATTTCCAATGTTACCACCACCATTTTTAAAAAGAGCATGCGTACACAGAATGGTCCAGTAACCATTTTATGCATGCACAATATTTTTTTTTTATTTTTAAAATATTTTTTAATTAGATTTAGAACCAAATTAACCCATGACGGCCCGTTACAAGCTGTTATGGATCAGACCTAATCCATAATGCCCAACCTTAGTAAATATGCTTTGGGGACATGTGCTGTCCTCATTTATGCCCCTGTAGCTCCTCTTTCTTCATTGGCGATATTAATGTAACTCAGAACAGAATTTGTACAGATTCTGACACTAGAACCTGTGGCAATGGAAATTGCCAACATCATGGCAATAGAAATTTGTGGGAAAATAATTGCAAGGGGAAAAAAAGAATAGAAAAAGAGAAAAAAATGAAATCGTGCTATTATAATAAGCAGATGACGTAAAGGAAAAAGACCAATTGAGTAAGTTGGGCTATTTTTAGATGAGTCAATTTCCAATTAGAACTTCACTTTAAACTACTTAAATGATGATGTAGGGGGTGTGCATGTTGTTTTTGTTATTACAATAACGATAACAAAAATTGTTGTTTTTGTTTTTGTTATTATAATAACAAAAACAACAACCAATAATAATGACAAGGATAACAAAAATGACAATGTCATTATCATTGTCATTAATATTAGTTCTGTGGAAGTTGGGTTTGGGAGGGAAAATGTGGAGAGGGGAGGAGGGAGCAGACATCTCAGAGCCCTAAACAGGGTTGAACTCTTGAAGTGTGCCTGTGTTGGGAGGGACGAGCAGCTCAGCAGTATCTGATGGATGTATTGCTGGCCAATGAGCAGCGCAAACAGGCCCCAGTAGTATCATAGCATTCTGTGATGGCTCAATGCCTGCTGCCTCCCACAACCAATCAGGGGGTCTCTGGAGGAGGGCACTGCAGCCCTTTATATTGGGAGGGCCGATTTTTTCTCCCCGTTCTGTGAGAGCTCTGGCTGTCAGGTTGTGTTTACAGAACTGTGGTGCTTGCACACAAAAAATCCTCCCTAGCCCTCATTGTATTACCAATACCTTTCCTTCCTCATACCCTACATTTTACTTTCTCACTTTCCCTGCCCTTCTCCCCCCTGTACATTATATATAGATAGGTAGTATAGATTAGATATAGATATATATTATAGACATATAGATAAAATTAGATTAGAATAGCTATATAGACAATTGATTAGATAATAGTTTTTCTTTTCCCTTCCCCTGTCTCTCTTAGATTTTGATAGATATTAGTTGTGTACATGTAATGTAATAATGATTTTATTGCTGGCCATAGGCCTTTGCAAATTCATTGGAAATTACAATGAATTTAAATACCATAGTAAGGTCAAAACACAAGATACAATACAACAACAACAGCATAACAAAACAGTAAATAAAACCGCGCTGCGCATCTACATTTGCAAGCACACACAGCATTGATAAAAATGCCTTGCTCTTCTCGGAGCTTGTGATGGCACACTTGATCCCTGGGAGATTTTACAGTTACTTTATAAATATGTTTTATTTTATGATTATATTTATGTCTAATTATGATTTAAATCACAGATCAATGATGGCACAGGTAGACTTCCAACTACCATAAAGGTGGCTCTTCCCTCTATCAGCATGAAATAAGTCAATTGATGTTATCATAACCAAATTAGAAATACAATAAAGTTAATAGGCCCTGAGTTATTAGGTGGTTTCAAGACTCTGCTTGTAAAGAATAACACAAGCACAGTAGGCAGCCTCTGCTCTAGATCGAGGGGAGTCATGGCCGTCAAGAAGTTGATGTACTCTGGGAGGCCTTTAATACTTGCTTTCATGAATGGGTCAATATATTTCCCTCTTAAGATGTCAAATTTTGGGCAATAAAGGAGAATATGTTCATTGGTCTCAGGGACTGCCAACTCACAATGGGGACATAGCCTCTCTGCGGTGGGGATTTTCCGGTATCTACCGTCCAAAATGGCAGACGGGAATACATTGTAACGCATCAGCAATAAGGCTCTCCTTTGCAGGCAATTTGGCCAGTTGATTATATACGCCGGGGGGAACAATCCTTGAACTAATATATATAAAGTCCGGAGCAATCTTTTGGGAGCACAAGGCAGAGTTTTCGAGCTGCAGCTCTTGATCATAAATTCTCCTCTTAATCAAGGATATTGCTCCCCTAAGACCTAGTGGGTGTAGTACTTCCTTAGAAAAGCCCAATTTACACAGATCCTGCTCAACACAGCTACACCATTGATCTTTTATACATTCACTGGAAATAAGAGTCAGCAAGGAAGTGGAGACTGGAGGAAAAAGAACAACTTTTAGCCAGAATTTAAAGATTGCAATCAAAGTCTGGGACCTAATTGATCTTTTGCCTGTTTTGGCTTTCAATATATCCTGGGGAACACACCTTGGTAAACCCAGAATAGTACTTAAGAAGGAATTCTGGGTTCCTTCCAGTTTACCCAAATAAGGATGGTCCCAGATAGCAACGGCGTACAGCGGTGAATAGTCGCAAAGCAGGCCCCACTAACCTGCCGCCCTGGGAAAAGAAGAAACTATCAATTGATCTGGAAGGCTTACAAGCTTGCTGGAGCACGGCCTTGTAGTGAGAGGCCCAACCACAAGTGACTGAGAAAACTATTCCCAGATATTTAAATGATTGGACTTGTTCTATTATAACATTGTTCAGGAACCATCTGTGTTGTTGGCGTGATTAGCCGAATACCAGGACCTTCGTTGGGAAAATTTATAGACAGGTTCTCCTGGTTTCAATATAGTTGTGTACATATAGAGAGAGATTAGATATTATATTGGTATTTAGCCTATTAAACTACTTCTCTTTTTGGTATTGTTACCGCTATTGCAAGATCTTTGTTTGCACACAAGAATCAATACCTATAATGATACTGATACCAAAAATAAAATCTTAATTTGAAATGGTACTGATACCGATAACAACAACACTAACGAAAATGACATTTTTAAATAATGAAAACAAAAAATGAAAATGACATGTGGGCCTGATGCACACCCCTAATTTAATGTTTTAAATCATTTTTAGAGATTTGGCTTGGACCACATGCAACCATCACAGAGGATCCAGTGAACAAAAGAGTAAGAATGTAAATCCTTATTTCTTTGCCAAACACTAACTCTTGTAATGCATTGTTGCTTTCTAAGTTCCTGGTAGTTTGAACTGAATAGTTTCTTTTTACCCTACTCTAATAACACCTCTGCTAGCAAGTACTGATACTGCTGCAGAGATTATTGCATTTAAGTGAAGTATGGGGTGGTCCTGACAGGATGCTTTCTACAGCACTAAAAGACTTCCAAGAGGAAAGGTGACACATAAAATAGGAACAGGCAAACCAACCAAACAAGTAAAAGAGACAACACTATATCAAATACAGAAGAACACATTGTCGTTTTCACACAGCCTGATGATTCCTCATTACAGACAGGGTCAGAAGAAACAATGATTTTAAAAAACCATGAGAAAAGTTCAACCCAATTATATTTTTTGGGAGAAAAGTAAAACAAGGAAGTAATAAAATATTTTGAAAGAAAGCATAAATCGTGTTTTCTGCATATTGTACTTTTAATTGTAACACCACCTGATTCTTTAAAGTGCAAAGCCACAATTTAACCTAAACTCTTCTTTTAATTATTCCCATCACAAAATTCAAAAGAAAAAAGATTCAACAATCAAGACAACTTAGGGATACTGGTATATTTGAGGTCTCAAAACAAATTATTTTCTGATATCATTGATGTGGTGATGGTACACTTGAATAAGAAGAATTTTAAAGATATAGCATGTATATCTTCTAATATATAGGGATTACTCACAAAAACCTATTTCACCTTTTAACATGAAAGTTAAAGTTTAAACTGTTCCTGTTCTTGGAGCCAATCGACCTCTCCCATTGCAGTTTTACAGGATGTTTATGGTGAGATGAGAGCACAACTCTTTTACAACATCAATTAGCTGAGTGAAAAGCCCATTTGTTTGGGGAAATCTGCTATTCATTATTTGTGACACAGAAACCTGGGTCCATTGCCAATTTACATTAAAACTAATATTTCTTGCAGCTGTTTCAGTTTCCTAGGGGAAAGGCTCTACAAATTCAAACTTCTCCAGCTAGTTGATATCACAACCTTATGGATTAATATAAACGTCTAATGGGGGTTGATTTAGAATGAAAACAAACAGTGGATTTTGTATTCACAGATTTTTATTGGCATTCTCAGATAGTTATCCAAATAATATCTGCACGTAAAATAGGTATTTGCATATCCATTTATTTTTGTCTTCCTTTTTGGCTACTTATTTCATTATTTCATATATCACAAATTTGACAGTTTTACGCATTTGAATGAATATTCATTTCAGTACTAGTTGCTTTGCTAGTAAACACCATTTCCCCCTACTTCCCTTTTACCTTCTCACTTATTGTTGAAAGCCACCACTTCATCCTATCTGCAGCTTCCTGCTTTTATTTCCAGGTGTTAATTAAGACTGATATTCATGAATACCTTTCATGAACTTGAATTCTGTGCTTCTGGAATGAGCTTTCTAAGGCCTTTTTTACATGGGCACCCCCCCCCCCCCCCCCCCCCGTGAAGGGGGGGACCCGTGCAAATGCCGCAGCGGGTGCAGGGGTGATGGGTAGGTGTCCGTGGGTGGCTCCTGCATTCCACCCATCTCCACCCACACTCACCCATCACCCACGCACGGAGAAACTAGTGCCAATTTCGGTTGCTCCGTGCATGGAGATGGGTGGAGGGGAAACAGCTGCAGCTGCACACCCATCCCCCCACCCACCACGACCTGTGTAAAAAGGGCTAAAGTGAGGTATATAGAGGAAGGTATATAGAGGAAAATAAAATAAAATAAAATGAATTTATCCTACCTTCATACCAGGGGCACCTGGAAAACCTGGAGAACCAGATATACCAAGTGGACCCTACAAAAGAAAACAAATGTGAGGCAACATTTCTGCAATCAATACACAGCACAATATTTTTTTCTAGTGGATCTCAATTTGTATTATGAGATCAGATGAATATATAACTATAGTGTTTTAATTAAGTTTTTATTGGCGTATCAGTCTTACCCATATTTATAGCAAATTGCAACCTACAGAGGTTTTAAATATTACAGTAATCTTTGCCAAGTTTAATACACAGCTGTGATCATTGTGTCTTGGAAACCTGTATTTCCTAGGTTGGAAACACTCCCTATACAGTTAAAACCATGCATACTGGGCACAGTAGACCATATTTATATCACAAATCTTAATTGGTAACCCAGCTATCTCCGTGTGGAACCAATACACCAAAGAAAAAGAAAAAACACAACCTTTGCCTCTGAGAGTATTGTTTGAGGATAAAGGCTGGTAGGAGAGTTGACAAAGTTGTGTCAGAAAATAACACATTAAGTAAGCAGATATCAAAGTTTTGCATAAGTGGTTTTCCATTGGTAGTAAATAAAACACCGATGACAACTATTATTTTTATATAGTGCCAGCAGTGTGCCTGGCACTGAGCCATTGTGATTAGAGCCAGGTCCCTGCCCCAAGGTGCTTACAATCTAGAATGGGCAATGGAGGGGAGATAAGAGAGAGGGGAACATATGGAGTGAAAAGGATAAATAATAATTTGTACGGTGGTCGCCTGTTCCAATAGTATATAATATTTCAGTCCCTGCACGAGATCCTGCAGATTAACTGAACTATGTTATGCAACCACCAGTTATAACTATCAGAGGAATAAAAGTCACTTTAGCTATTGCATTTTAGAAAGCATCTCTGAATTTGCATACAATTAAATTTTTTCACTGTTCATTTTTTTTAAAGTTTATCATTTTGTTCACTATTTATCATTTTGCTTACTTATTAGACCACTGATGAACAACAAGCACATGAGCTGTTCATAATTTACTTCATAACATTCAGGTTAGGATGGCTAGTCATTGTAAATGCTAAACTTTTAAATGTAAATGTAAAGAAATTCTAAAACATTTCTGCCTTAAAATGGCTCTCTCCAATATACAGGGTAAAGCCACATGCGACAGCCGGGCTGCTGTATCCCGGGCTGGCCCAGGATGCAGCAGCCTGGCCAGCCTGGGTACACACCTGCTGGAACACAGAACAGATCCAGGGTCCCATGGCGGGGAACTGATGCTGCTGAATGTGAGGTCTGTACTAAATAAGACCCCGATAATCCAGGATTTGATTCTGGATGGGGCGGCAGACCTCGCATGCATAACGGAGACCTGGCTGGATGAGGAGGCAAGGCCAATTTTGGCTGATCTCGTTCCAGCTGGCTATGCCGTGCAGCATTAGCCTCATGCCAGGGGCCGGGGAGGTGGCATAGCTATGATTTTTAAAGAGACGTGGTCAGCTAGGAGGTATCCAGTTCCAGATATTCCTGGGATCGAGGCCCTTCACATGGTGTTTGATTTGGCGGGGGGCAATTTGGGGGTGCTGCTGGTGTACCGGGCCCCTTCCTGCCTGGCAGCATCCCTCTCTGCTCTAGTGGAGCTGGTCTCGGTGGTGGCGTTGGGCTCCTCTAGGACTTTGGTCCTGGGGGACTTCACTGCCCATACCGACACCAGCCTTGTGGAGGCGGAGCGAGAATTCATAGCCGCCATGACCACCATGGATTTGTCCCAGGTTGTCAGCTGCCCGACCCATGTAGGGGGGCATACCCTCGACCTGGTGTTCTATTCTGGCCCTGAGGCGGGTGATCCGGTAGTGGGGGATGTAACAACTATTCCCTTGAAATGGAGGGATCATTACCTCCTTATGACCAGTTTCTTAGTACGTCACCCCAAGAAGGGGAAGGTACCAGTTAGGATGGTCCGGCCTCGGAGGCTGATGGAACCTCAACAGTTCCAGGAGGCCCTAAGGGAGTTAACCCTGGACTCTGCCAGCTGCTCTGTGGATGAACTCGTTCAGGCTTGGAACATCTTGCTTGGGGAGACCATTGACAGGGTGGCTCCAAGTCATCCCCTGCCCCTGTCTTGACATCACAGGGCCCCTTGGTTTAATTAAGGGCTGTGAGGTATGAAGCAGGAAGGCCGGTGACTAGAGCGATGCTGGCGTCGGACTCGCTCTGAATCCGACTGACTTCTCCACAGGGCCCATTTACATTCCTACGTTGAGGCTGTAAGGAAGGCAAAGCAAGAATTCTTTGCCGCCCTCATAGCGTCTGCAAAGTCACGTCCAGTGGAGCTGTTCCAGCTGGTGCGGGGGCTGGTCAGTTCAGCCTCCCTCCACCTGGACGGGGACTTTTCCCAGGCCCGCTGTGAGGAGTTTGCCATCTACTTTGCAGACAAGATCGCTTGGATCCAGAGCAACTTCGACACTGGATTAGAGACAGTAGGAATAGAGCGTGAGGGGATGGAGGCACCGTCTGGTCCATCTTTCTGGGATGAGTTTCAGGAAGTGACGCCAGCCGATGCTGTGGAGATCCTGGGGTCAGTGAGGGCCAATAGTTGTGAATTAGATCCTTGCCCGTCCTGGTTGGTGAAAGCCTCCAGGGAGATACTGGAGTCGGTGCTGGTGGGGATTATCAATGTGTCCCTTCAGCAGGGGAGTTTGCCCCCGGTCTCAAGGAGGCAGTGGTGCACCCCCTGTTGAAGAAACCATCTTTGGATGTGGATGCACTTGCCAGTTACCAACCCATCTCTAACCTTCCCTTTTTAGGGAAGGTTATTGAACGGGCAGTGGCCCTGAAGCTCCAGGCTCACCTGGACAGCATCGGTTTTCTCAACCCCTTTCAATCAGGGTTTCGGCCC
>QEPC01013547.1:557765-607159 GCA_003113815.1 Sphenodon punctatus
TACTATTACTCACACACCACACTCGCTCTCCGTGCACACTCCTTTCACGCTCCACACACTCCTTCGTCTCAATTTCCTCCGGTCCGTCTACGCTCTCCCAGGGGCCGGCCTCACAGCAAACTGATCGCCGGCACTGAGTCCCCGCACTTCCGGGTTTAAATAGGTCTTGCTCCGCCCCCTTTCCGCTGAGCCTGCAGGCGTGCAGAGCGCCGCGTGGTTGTTGCTGACTCCTCCCCTGACGTTGTCGGCGCTTCTGGATCCCTGGCAAGGCATTGTAGCTCCGCCCCTGACGCTATAGGGACCTCCGGGGTTTGCGGGGTTTCTGCGGGGGTTTCTTCGCCCCCTTGAACGGCGGACTGGGGGCTTGATACTTTCGGCCGGCTGGCCTCGGGGGTCTCCACGGCTCGTGCTTCCAGGGAGTAATGCCCCGCTCGTCGGGAAAGGGCTCTAGCCCTGACACCCCTCAATAGTCATGTACTAAAATGAGACAACTCCTTCGAGGAAGGCTTACTCAGGTAAGGCTTACAGTCTCAAGCTCGAAGTGTATAAGAATTATTCCTGTAATGTGATTCTAAAAGGACCTTAGAGCAGAACTGATAGGCAGCAGCAAAACTTACAGGAACACCCTGTGGTCCTAATCGCCCTCTTTCTCCAGGCATTCCTCTAGGACCCTATGAGGAGAGAATAGAAAAACACTTAAATTTTCACACAGCTCCCTGTATGAAGACAATATGAAAGGGAAAGCTAAGTTCACCTTATAACCACTGCAGAAAAATTAGAGTGTTGGGCATTTGTTTTTTTTGTTTTTGCTTTTTTACACAAGCGTGCCTTACTATCCCATTTGCTTTGGAGGAAATATATCCTACATATCAGAGTCCTTTTCTGGAACCTATACAATTCCTACAGCAAGAGTATGCAAGACTTGGGGCAATTTTACATGAGACGCCCCTGCCCCTTGCCCTCATGGGCGACTGGGTGGGTGAGACATGTGACTGCCAGTGGGATGGGCGGGGGGGTGCACGCTCCCACACTCTACCCATCTCCACCCATCATCCATGCACAGAGGCATGGGGGAAACGGAGATGCGTCCGTACGTGGAGATGGGTGGAGATGGGTGAAGGTGGGTGGGTGTCCATGCAACCAGTCACCCAAATGCCGCACACCCGCCGTCGCATCCACCCATCCCCCTTGTACGATGGCTCCTTTGGTGGCCTGTTTGTAAAGGGCCTTGCTCACTGGGTCCCAGTGGACACAATTTTGTTCCATTTGAAGAAAATGGAGGCAACAGACTTCAATGGAGGCATAATTAGTCCTGTTGGTTTTAATGGTGGTATTAGCATGAGTAAAGAAAGACTATTCAAGTGGGTACCATTTGTAGGCTAATTCCAATTTTTTGCTGCAGGTGAATAGTACCCTGATGTACAGTGTCCATAAAGAAGCCAATAAGTTCTCTCATTTAGCTTCTTATCCATTGGAAGTGAAGGGCTCTGTAATTCCTCTTTTCCATTTTTAGCTGTATTTCGAAATTCAACCTCAGCGAAGAGCAAATTCTCTACAGACTCATTGAGGATCAGTAACTCTTTCGTTTACAATGGTGGATTCACAAATTATACTCTATTTCAGGGTTATTACAGTCTCCATAACACAAAATAATATTTCAGAGACATGTGTCTTTATCTCCTGCCCCCCAGGAGCATCTGTCTGTATAATTACTGCTGGGACTGGACTTTTAACCATGATTCTGTACAAGACAGTAATACAGATAATTTTACAGTACCCTAAATACCAACTGAGTGGCAACATGCCGCGCGTTCTGGAGACAAAAGATTCCTCTTTATCCGAGGCACGCTTATTCTAGACACAACTCAAACATCTTCAGTCTTTGGCATTTTTAGCTAATGTTATTTTCAGCTATTTCAGTTATTGATGCAGCTTGACTTACTTTGACGTTTTCCCTATATTAAAATCACTTCAAACACAGCATTAAGAACAGAAACACAGGCTGTGGAGAAGGATAAATAACAAAGGGGTGTCAATTGTATTGTTTTAATTAGTTACAAAAACTCGTGACTTGTGTTATGAAAATGGACGAGTAAGTAAATGACTGTTGTTTGCTTTTAGTCATTTTCATTTAATATTTTTGTTTTGTTTTACTTATTAAAAATAATAAATAAGATCACTGCGTATGCAAAAAATGGCCACCGGGGCCGTTCTGTGCATACTCAGCCTTTTCCAAAAGGGCACTGGCAGTGTTGGTGCCCTTTTAGAAAAGGGAACACACAGGCAGAATGGTCCAGTGGGCATTTGGCACATGCCCAGTGATTTATTTATATTTTTAATTCAATTAAAAATAAAATCTTTTTTTTTAAAAAAAGCACTGCACATGTGCAAATGGCCCCCAGACCATTCTGTGCATGTGCACCCGTTCCCAAAATGGTGCTGCTGCCACTGCCATTTTGGGAAAGGACTGTGCATGCCTAGATCAACCTCAGGGGGCATTTGTAAGAAAAAAAAATTAAAAATGGGGGGAAATGAAAAGAGACTTTTCTTTTTTCTTTTCTTTTTTTTACAAACCCCTTCCCCTCCCCAAAACAAAACAAAAAACAAAGGGGTTTTTGTAAATGAAAATGAAAACTAATATGAAAACAAATGATGTGCCTGCAGCAGACCCATTGAAGAGTGAGGATGCCAAAAAGGACATTGACAGCCAATAAAGGATCCATGCTTGTGGTCGGATATCTGCACTGGATAAACAGGCCAGGGCAAGCAAACAGGAATTTCAGTGATTAAAAATGATACTTACTAAAGGACCTGCAAGACCCATGGGACCTGTAGGGCCATGTTCACCCTAGAAAAGCAGATAAAGTACAAAAAGTGTGTTAAAGGAAAATGAAACTGCATCTCTCATAACCACTGCAGACGTTTAATTTAGACCTCGGAATCAAGTTTGCATAGTTATGTACATTAGTCCCATTTTTAATGGGAACTGCTGGGTTTATAAAACATCAACAATTCATTAGAAGCCTATCCTCAAAACCAGGGCTGGCTTTACACAGGGTGACCACCCCAGGCCCCAGTATTTTCTCTACTCTGAGGCCTTGCAGTGGTCCCTGTTTTCACCAGGTCAGAGTAAGATCCCCCACTCCCTCCTAGGGGCCGCCAAATGTGAACACCTCTAGAAAACCGCAGAGGGTGCCCCTGACGTGTGGAACGACAGTGGTGAGGCTATGGGAAGGGGGAGCATTTTATCTTCATCCTGGGCCCTGAAAATTCTCTAAGGCTGGCCTTGTTCAAGACAAAGGCTAAAAACAAACATACAGGTGGCGAGATGGTTCCCTGGGCCAGGGTGGAAAACCACAGCCACTACTCTCCAGGTTGGTGTGGCACAGAACAAACATGCCTGCTTCTGGGAGAGACATCCTACCACCCCCATGCCCCAGATAGAGGGGGAACAAAGCAAGTGTGTGGACAGGTGACCCCACCCCTGCTCCACTCCCAGCACCCCACCCCCATAATGACCTGCAGCCATGGAGACCAGCCACGGTGCATGGCCATGGTGGCTCCCACCCCACAGTGAGGATGGCAGGGCTGAACAGATGCAGTGTTCTTCTTTGGCCCATGTTGTCCCACATGGACATCCCTTGGCCCAGGACACATGCTGGGTCAGCCTCCTACCTGCCCCGGGGCAGCTCTGGGCCAATATCTTCTGGCAAGAGAGCACAGCAAGCCAAAGTGACCCACAGCAGGTCAACCTCACATTTGTTTACTCCCAAAGTGTACAGTGCAGAGTAAGTCTGAGTTGCTTTAGCTTGAACTTAGCTGCCAAGTTCCTGAATTGGCACAAGCAACACTATCTTGAAAATAGTCCATGATAAAACTTAACCCTGCATTTACACTAGTCAAAGCTATTGCCATGTCAGGCTGATGGGTTCTATAGTTGTATATTCCATTGCCCCAATATTTGTAGTAAGGACTATCAAACCTAGGTTAACTACTCCATGTCTTAGCTCAAGCTATAGGGAAATGTGTTAAAAGTAGTATACACTAAAGCCTTAGTGACAAGTATGGGTTTTCCAGGTTGGGTTTGGACACTACTTAAGTCTGAGTTTGGCAATTTTATGTGTCTTGGGGACACTAATAATGGCAAAGCCAATCTTGAGCAAAGTCTAAGTAGATAAAGCTTAAGATAGTTGCCAGATGTATTGAATCACTCACAAGTTTTCAAAGGCAATCAGAAGGTATTGTTCCAGGTATTATCATCTTATTATTAGGGATGGGAATTTCGGTTTCGGAGAAAACAGAAAGTACCAAAAAATGGCCATTTCCGATTAATCCAAAATTTCAGTTCTGTTTCGGTACTATCAGATCTTTTGCATTGATTTTTGTATTGGATTTTTAACATTGCGGTTTGTCCCCCCCATTGAAAAACCGCAATGTTAAAAATCCGGTACAAAAATCAATGCAAAAGATCCGATAGTACCGAAACCGAAAAAGAACTGAAATACATGCGAACCGACACCGAAATTGACCGAAATCGAAATTTTGCCCGGAGTCCGATCCCTGCTTATTATTCCAATCTGTTGCCATTTTCAGATTCAATGGACCAACCAGTTGTGAAGATGATGATTTAGTACCGAATACTGGGTGTATGCTCAGCTGACAGACGGGCAAGGAGGGATCAGCCCCTGGTGGCTGGAAAGCTGTGCAAGAAGAGGGTGTTTTTAGAAGAGCACCGTTGAACAGCGGGTCCATGTATGCTGAGTGGAACAGCCATTGAGTGCCCATGCACATGGAGTGAGTGGGGAGGGATTCTAATGGACAACTCCTAGGGAGGGCACCGCACCCACAGAGGCACCCTCCACACACTCCCTCTACCATGTACAAACAACTCATATGGGCAGCTGTTCCCCCTCACCCAGTAATACCCCCACCCCAAGCCCTGCCTAACTGATTACCCTCGTCCATGACATACAGCTGTGGACATTATAGAAGGAAGCTGCTACAGTCAGTCAGTAATCCCTTCCTTCCCAGGAGACGGTGCAGCTAATACAGCTGCTGGAAGTCCCAGGCAACAACAAAAGTGTATACTGGGGGAGCAGGGAGAAGGACATTCAGGAAGATGCTGTCTGAGCTGAAGTCCTCCGTGGCATTGGCTCTTCTCTTGTGCGTCACAAGGGATTTTTGTTGTGCTTTGAGCCACCACGGTGTTGTATTTCACATGCATGTCCTTTAAGAGTTCCTCAGAACGCTCCCAGCAGGACCATGGGCAGGACCAGGGAGGCTCAGGTGGCCAGCCACAGACTTCTCTGCTGGCATGGATGAGTGCCCTGGTTCATATGGGATGGGGATCTGTGGGCATTTGTCCTCACACACTCACAGGGCACTCTGGCTTTTTTTCCAATGCCCTGTGTGTGGCCATGAGTTGGTCATGTGTGGGCTCCATGAGCAGGCATCCACCCACACCACCTTCACATGAGTGTTCAGGTGTGTGCATGGTTGATGCGTGTTTTGACATTAGTCATTAGTTAACATTAATCAACATTCTCTTTAAATCCTATCTATTACCTTAGATCCAGGTGCTCCCAATTCGCCTTTAGGGCCATCCAGGCCTTTGTGTCCCTATGAGGAGAAATGTCTAATTATGAATAAGCATATACAAATAGTTATTTATTATGATGAATGTAATATATAAATACATTAAGACCAGGGTTGGACCTGAGGTGGGGCAAAAGGAGAAATAACATAAGAAAACAGAAGAGAATCCTCCTTCCCCCCCACACACACCTGTGTCATGAAGGAGTCTTGTCCCCGTGCACCTTTGAGAAAGAAGGTACCAGGGGCCGGCATGGCTTGTCTCTGGTCTGAGAAGGTGCATTGTATTGATGCAATCTGGTCCATCCAGGAATTCTGGGTGGGAGGGGACTAGCTTGGAGCATGCTATTCCCTGCCCTCCATAGAGAGGGAAGTGGAAGGTGGGGGCATCCAGATATGGTATGGGTTTAGAAAGCAGAGCACACACACACCCTTTTGGGCTGGTATTAGAAGCATTGCTGGTTGCCTTTACAAGGGCTGGGAAGGAATGTTTTCCTCACCAGGCCAATTGGCATGGCCCCTGACATGGTTTTTTCACCTTCCCTCTAGTGCTGTCACCCTCAGTTACAAGTTAAGTAGCTGTGAAGTGTGTTCATTTGAGGTGTTAATTTTGTCACAACTTGGAGGTCCAGGGTTGTTATAGGCACTGAAAATGCAATGGTAAATAGAATTCAAGCTGAGACACCTCTTTATGAGGAGTATGTGATGGATGAAAATTTGCTCTTGGGCAAGTTTCCAGCAGAATACCCTCTCTTACTTTGGAAACTATTATATTAAATTCCCTCTGAACACATTAACCAGAAACATCCATAGTCAAAAAATCTTCTCTACAATGAATCATTTAATCAGTTGCAAAAAAAGTTGACTTTTCCCAGCAACTTTGGCACCCCATTTGAGAATTCGGGGTCCACTCATATCTAGTCTAACAAGGCCAGGGTCAATATCATTTAGTTCCAAAGGTTTCAAACGGGGCAGATAGGAAACTGCGATAGGCTGATGGTCGCTACAAACATGTATACAATATTTATGAGGTGGGGGGTCCGAGTTGCTGCTGATAAGGGGGTGTGTGACCCACACCTTTGACTCCGACCCTGGGGGGTTTGGCTAAGTTGCTCCAGGGATGTAGGATAGCACCGATCCCTAGCTTGGGACATCTGGTTACCTCTCCCCTTTTGGACCCTGCCATCGGACATCCTGGTTGGCCATTCATGTCCGCTCACTGGTATTTTGGTTTACTTGACCTGGTGCTTGTTGGGGGCAGTTACACCTTTGTTATTATCCCCCCCCCCTTACCAGAATGAGGTTAATTTAATAAAGAGTTGCCTTTTAACCTAATCCATCATGTCTTTCGCCTTCTTTCGCACAGCAGGGATAAACAGTTTAAAAATACTTTAAAATGAAACATTGCTCCTGAAGTACACATTTGCTTGTGCTGGTTCCTTTTTGATATGAAACTCTCATAAACACCTAAAAACAAAATGATGAAAGCTCTGAAAGTATCATTATTTACTGCTCCCTGTGACCCACAGTTCAGTTTTGCTCCTACTACAGTCTATTAGAATTGTTTCTAGTTTTATTTCTTCCTAGAGGTCCAAAACATTTAAAAGTAAAATGGGTAGAACCCTACAGAACTGAATGTAGAAGTTAGTGCTTCAGGCCACTTTCTACAAGGCCTTTCCAACTCTGTCTTCCATGGTTCTGCATTTGCTTAAAAGAATACATAAATAAAATACATTAACAATTCCCATAAAGCTTATTACGGTCTCACCTTTCTCCCCTCATTTCTGTCCAAAACTCTGCTGCCAGGGTCATCTACCTCGCCAGTCGCTTCGACCATGTGCAGCCCCTCCTCTCTTTGCTTCACTGGCTTCCCCTTCCTGAACGAATCCTGCACAAGCTCCTAGTCTTCACCTATAAAGCTCTTCACAACCTCGCTCCCCCCTACCTCTCTGCAGTTATCGCCCTCCATACTCCAGCCCGTGCACTTCGCTCCTCCTCTGTCCCCTCTCTCACCCTTCCATGCCTTCCCTGCTCCCCTAAGCGCCTTCGTTCCTTCTCACTTGCTGCCCCCCATGCCTGGAACTCCCTCCCTGTCCACATCCGCCTTGCCCCCTCCCTTCATACCTTCAAATCTCTCCTTAAAACTCACCTCTTTCGCTCTGCTCTGTCTGACTCTTTATCCTGCTGAGCCACTATTCCTAGACCTACGATCAGTTTACCCTTATCCTTGCAACATGGACCTGCCTGCTGTCATTCTCATTGTAACCAAGCCAAGTACGTGCACTTGAGACCTTGCATCTTCATGAATGTTAGACCCCTTGTCTCTCCCTCTGTTCCCATTCCTAAGTCTCTCCCCCAGCTCCTGTCTCTCAGATTGTAAGCCCTAGGGGCAGGGACCCTGTCTATTTTATTACTTTGTAAAGTGCCAGGTACACTGCTGGCGCTATATAAATGTTTGTTAATAATAATAATAATTACTAATATAGTAGAACCTAGATGAAAACTTTTCTGTAAGGAAGGCAGACAGATTAATACTTACCCTGTGGCCCTTTAAGCCTGGAAGACCAGGAGCCCCAGGAAAACCTCGAGCACCCTAAACCAGGGGGGAAGTGAAAACAGGTAAAGTGAGCTAAATCTCTACATTATATAGCTCTTACAATTTTCAGTAAACACACTTACTAGTAGTGCTGTAAAGACAAGCAAAGGAACAAGGAACAAAGTATTAGGGTCTAGGCAAAAGCTTTTTTTTCTTACAGACCTTCCCTACACCTTTTTAATAGGGCTGCACCGAATAAGCCATCCGAGTACTCGGATCGAGTTCCGAGTACCCATACTGGGTACTTGGCCAAAACTCAGAACTTGTTCCGAGGCCTCAGAATTCAGAACTCGGAATTTCCCAAAACCTAGAACATTTTGGCCCATGGGTGCCACCAGCCAGCCCAGCAGGCATAACAAACACACACAAGAAACCAGACATGCCACCCCACCCCCCCAAAGGCCTCCATTGTGCTCACCTATGCAAGGCAAGCCCCCTCCCCACACACCATAAATTAATTAATGAGAAAGAAATAATTCCCCCAGTGCCCCGGCTGTTCACATCTTGCCAAAGTTCTTGAACCCACAGCCAAAGCAATGCCCAGAAAAGCAGGCTAGCAAGAGTGGGACAATCACTCAAGAACACAACCCCCCAAAAGTGCAACAACTGAGTGCAGAAAGCCAAAAAAGGCAAGCCCAGCCCAGCCCAGCAGACATAATTATAACACCCACGAGAAAGAAACTAGACATTCACCACCACCAACACACACACACACACACCTCCACTGTGCCTGCCCAGTGCCCACCTATGCAAGGCAAGCCCCCACCCCATATTATTTTAACCACAAAGAAAGTATATTTCCCCTGTGCCCCTGCTCTATGGTCAGTCACATCTTGGCAAAGTTGAACCCACAGACAAGGTACAGTCTCAGTGCCCACATAAACCACAGCAAAACTAGTGATCCCTCTCTGGCCTCTATGGTGCCAACTTGCCAACAAGCAGTAGCACCCATTTTAAACTTTAAGTATATTTGGCACTGGGGGTAACCCCTGGCATTACCCCTAGTATATGGACAGCCCAGACCAAGGGAAGGAGCTAGGCAGATCCCTCTAGTCACCATGATGCCAAGCAGTGCAAGCAGCATGCAGCAATGGCACCTGTTTATTTTTTTAAAAAGCATGGCATTGGTGTGGCACTGGTAACTTGGACAGCCCAGGCCAGGGGAAGCGGAGCAAGACTATAGCCACTTTTATTTTGCCCCTGCCAACCAATCAAAACCTGTCCTGTGGCTTGTCCATCATTCAACTGTTCCCTCCTATACCCTCCTCCTACCAAATATGGTACTAAGTTTTGTTTCCTAGCTCAGAGAAGCTTGGGTTAACTGTCTGTGTCACTCTAACCATGCGTGCAGTGGCACCAGCACTCGATCAAGGCTTTGAAGTTTTCCAAAGTTTTCCGAGACTGGCCTTGGTACTTGGAACTTTCAACTTAGAAATTTGGAACTGGGGAATGGAATCCCCGGTGATTTCTGAAGTTTTCTGAGGACTGAGTTTAAGCACTACGTTTTAATGCAGAATAACAAGACACACAGTATGCAACAAGAGGGGCATAGAATGTGGAATATTCATTTCTATTATCTAAGGTCCTAAAGAAGTTTAGAGGTCATCCAGTAAATAACACGAGATACGTTACTATTTACTTTTAGTAAGGGATTAAGAATTTCATCTGGCAAGAAGAAAAATGTCGAGCACCTTTTAACTAGAAAGTACCATAATGAAGTGTAATTCTTGCCATAACAAAAAGTAAAAGTTGACACGAGATAGGCTATAGGAAAATTAAACAGTTCATACTATTATTGATTCAGCAAAATTGGGCCTAAGATTACAACATCAAAATATGATCCTTCACTGACAAAGAGCAACTTCTTTTAAAATTAGCATTAATATGAGATGGCAAAAAAAAGAAAAAAAGATTTTCACTATTATAGTCAAAAAAATATGTGACCATTCTTTAATTAAACAAGATCTAGCAGAAAATACTGATGTTTGGAGACCTAGGGAAGATGATAAAGGTATTAATTTTCTGCTCTGAGTGGATTTCACTGCACAAATGGATGCCTTGACCAAGAATTTCACACAAGAGAATGCCCTTGGGCTGAGAATAAGGTCTTGGTCTGCATGTGCACTTTACATTATTTCAGCTGACCACTGTGCTACTCCACCAATTTAAATCAGCATAGTTTTCATTTTCTGCAGATGCATTCACTATGACAGAAACATGTTTGCCCAATAATGCTGCCCTTCTTTTTGGTTATGCTCAAAAAAAAATTGTTTAAAATGAAAAAACAAATACCCACCTTTCTAACTTTTATATACACACCCACCTGCTATAGTGGCTAAGGGAGAAATGTTTTTGGAAGCTTTCCGGCACATAATGACAACATATCACTGTTCTCAATGCACTCAAGCCCTTCCTTTAGTAACAGAGCTTGCAATATTTTCTCAGTCTCAGAGAACGTGTAGAAATGGCCTTTCAGTGCTCCAGCTTATTCAATACTTCAAGGGGGAAGGATATTATAACCTCCTCTCAAATTATAAGAGTAAAAACAATTGTGGTAAGCAGAACAGCTTAACAAGCATTTAACAGCAGTATTCCACAATCTTAGCTGCCTATTATTTTCAAGCATAGTTTAAGGTCCTAAATTATTTGGACCACTCTACTACAGAGATAATGGGTGATTTCAGATGTGCCAGCCTCCTGTCTTGACATGGCGCGTGGTCAACTCTTCATCCTCCTCTGGAATCAGGCCGGCCAGTCAACAGACGTGCCGGCTGATTCCGGAGGCAGATCAGGGGAGGGGATGGAGCTGCGCGGCACAATGTGAGGCCGCCCTCCCTCCGCGAGACAGAGGTACGAAAGCGTGGTCAAAGAGATTCCCAATCCCGCCGGGGGTGAACATCTGGCGGGAATCTCTTTGGGGCCCAACAGACGTTATGGTACCGCAGCCACCATGAGATGTGTGTGTGTGTCACCGTGATTGACCTTGGTATCGTAATGTCTGAAATTACCCAACCTCTCTCTCTATGAAATAGTAGCAATACTTCCTCAATTGCAGTGAGCAGTAACAATCACACACATGATCTTCCTGACTTGACTTGAGAAGAGAGGAAGCCGCTATGGAGCCCCTAACTTAGCAATTTTCTCTTCCACATACAAACAACTCTCCAAATTTATTAACTTTCAAGGCACAATGGAAGGTCCATCTTGTTTGTCCATCTCAGACATTTAGAGTGGGTGAAATCTTCAAAAGAATGAGTCTTTCCATGATTTTATATTAAACTTGCTCAATTTTACTATTGCATATTAGGCAGAGACATTTTAGACAGGGTTTGCAAGTATTACAAATAGGTACAAGGGTGATCAATAAGTCCTAAGCCTGACAGGGAAAGAATCACAATTGATTACTGCAACTAGTATATAAAAATATATCTATTTAGAGTATGTTGTGCCATGTTTAAAGTATGTGGGATTAATGGACAAGTGCATTTAAGATGGGTAGGCTGTCTTGTGAAGATGCCCCTCGCAGTGGCTGACTAACAACAGTCATGACTGAGGAACTCATTAATCAGGTTCATTATATGGTGATGAAAGATCGACGGATCACTATCCCCCAAAATTGTGAGATCACAGTGGCATTCCATATTGACACAGTGCTTCCTGTATTGACAGATCAACTGGGTATAAAAAAATTATTGGCAAGATGGGTCCCACGAATGTTATCAGCTGATCAGAAACAAATCAGAGTGACATTTTCACAAGCATTTTTGACAAAGTTCCAGAGGATGCTGGAGCATTTTGCAGGCAATATGTCACTATGGATGAGATGTGGGTCCACCACTTTGATCCAGAGAAAAAAGAACAATCCAAACAGTGGAAGCATCATGGATCTCCTGCTCCAAGGAAGTTTCGTGTTCAACCAAGTGCTGGCAAGGTTAAGGCCTCAGGTTTTGGGGATGCTGAGGGTGATTTATTGATTGACTATTCGGAGCATGGACAGACAATAATGGGCAGTTACTATGCAAATTTGGTTCAGAAGTTGCATGTTGCAATAAAAGAGAACAGGTGGAAAAAGTTGCATCACCATGTGCTGTTCCATCAGGACAATGTGCCAGTTCCCAGATCTCATGTTGCAATGGCTGCCATTCATGAAGTGGGCTTCAAACTACGCAATCACCCACCTTATTAACCTGACCTGGCCCATAGTGACTTTGATCTGTTTCCATGAATAAAGGATCACTTGCGTGGAAAAATATTTGAGAGTGACAATGAGGTGATGGATGCTGTAACTGAGTGGTTTGAGAGTCTTAACATATCGTGGTTTTTTTTGTAACGGATAAAAATGTTGCAGCATCAGTGGGCCAAGTGCATAGATGTTCGAGGGGATTATGTTGAAAAATAAAAATATTTTCATTGTTGTACATTTATTGCTTCTGTGTTAAGCTTAGGACTTATTGATCACCCCTCGTATTTGATATTTATGTTAAAGAACACCGAGATTTATGGAAGCTACTTTTCTACACACTCACAACCACCATTATTCTCTGAATCCTAGTAATTTAAGAGCAGTGTAAACCAATGAACATTTTTTCAGTCGATGAGGCTATAGATGTAACAGGTATGATGGGAGATTGAAATGTTGCCGTGAAGCTGTCATGTCATCACTCTCCAATAATTTTTGCTTTGTTTGGGGATATGTGACACATTAGAAAGGCACATTTCCTCCCTATGGTAGGATTGCATAAAGACCACACGGTGGGTGAACGAGTAAGGGGAGAGTGGAGCAACTGGCCTGGACCTGGAGTGGAGAGCTGCCCCGATTGCAGAACCCAGTTGAGCCTAGAGGGATTGTTCTGGCAGGCGAGGACAGTGACAGCACAGGCGACCCGACACACGAAGCTCCTGACTATGTAGAGGGCCCCTAAGGAATTGACTGAGCCGGCAGAGCACCTGTGGAGCCATGAATAGGGAGGAGCGGACATGCCCCCCAGGGAGGTATATCTCCGGACAGCCTCGGCGCTTGCATTGTGGGTGAATGAGTAAGGGGAGAGTGGAGCAACTGGACTGGAGCTGGAGCAGAGAGCTGCCCCAATTGCGGAACCCAGTTGAGCCTAGAGGGATTGTTCTGGCAGGCGAGGACAGTGACAGCACAGGCTACCCGACACACAGAGCTCCCGACTACGTAGAGGGCCCCTAAGGAATTGACTGAGCCAGCAGAGCACCTGTGGAGCCATGAATAGGGAGGAGCGGACATGCCCCCCAGGGAGGTATATCTCCGGACAGCCTCGGCAACTGCGCCGCGGGCGCACGCCACGGAGCCGCACGCCTAAGGGCTGTGCATGCAGCCTTAGGCATAGGCCAGGCGAGGGAGGGCCACAGAGCTGTGTGGCGTCACCCCCAGGCCTCTTCCTCTGTGTATGAAGAAGCTTGGAATTCTTGACTCTGGCTAGGTTCCGAAGTGATCCCTGAGTAGCTCAATTTTCTTCTTTCTTCATGTTGTTGAACAAATGTTACTTATTGGGTTGTCTGAGGTGTGAAAATTAGGGTTGCTGATATGGCAAGTAGTTCTATGGTGGATGCTGGGAAAAGGGTATCAAAGAAGAGGGCAAGGCACCTGATTTCCTCCCCGGATTTTGGAAGTCCCATATTGAAACAACTTAAGTTACCAGATATGGGCATTGTGGCGACCACCAAAAATGGAGCCCTGGTTTCCCCAATATGCACGCTCCCAGTCTCAAATTGCTTTGAAGTATTGGATGTGAATACAAGTTCAACATTACAGCCTCTTAATTCAACAGAGGAGGTGTTTGATTCCAAGGACCCTTCTTCACCAGATTTGCATAACTCTGCAAATACTATTAAATTGCTGGGAGATCAATGTGTTTTAATAAGCAAATTAATAGACACATTATTTAAGGGAATTGCAGAAATAAAGGGATCTGTGGAAGGGGTGCACCAATGCTTACAAGAGATGGCGAGTGATACTAAGACCTTGGTAACCCATTGTTATGCTATAGCCCCTCCCCAGATACAAAACCTTAGGCTGACCCCATTAGAGACAGTACAGGGAACCCAGTTAGGGAGACCCCAAGAGGAAAATATTAATCCACCACCTGGGGGTGTCAGTACCCAGGGGCCGAATCAGTTATCTTTACCTAGGCATAAGGCCATGATATCTGACCCCAAGGTAATACTACTTAAAATTTTACCCTTACCAAATGGGGTGATGCCAGCCTGGTTTACTAAATTCCTTATTAGGAGGAATTTGGTGACCCTGCTTCATACTAGACTTACAATACCTGAAATCAAGAAATTCCAATTTTTGTCACCCTCTAATCAGGCAATACGCCTGATTATTCACTTTAAGAATGCACATATGGTGGAAAAGATCATGTCAGATAGCCAGTTATTACAATCAAGGGGGATTTTGCCTATTAGGGTTTTTGTAAATGGGTTGCAGGAGACAAGACTCATGGATGACTTACCACAGTCACAGGAGCCTAAGCAGGAGGAACAAGAGGGGGATTAATCAACAGAGTGAGGGGGCCCGCCCGAGAGGTGGAGCAGGGGACTCAGCCCCCATCCCACCCCTTATCCCCAGTGGTGGAGGAGATGGAGACTGGGATGGACCAGGGACTAATTTTTGATCAACAGACAGATCAGTATAAGTCCTATCAGGCTCAGATCCTAGACCCAATGAGCTGTCTTGATTCTCAGGCAGTTGGAGACCTTTTAGGGAATTATCAGATGGACAATCAGGATATGACTCAGCCTCAGTGTATGGAAAAGGGAGTAGCAGAGGACCCAGCTTTCCCCCTATTCTGCCCTAATTTAAGAGCAAGTAATTTCAAGTACCAGGAAGCCCACTTGATTGATTCATTCCAGGCTCTGGCAGTGATTGAACAAAGTAACATTTTAGATAGGTTGGGAGAGCTTCAGGTTTTGTTTAAACGAGCTAATTCAGTGCTGGAACCACAGATGGTTCAAAATGATTCAGGGGATATGGGATCACATCCTCCAGTGAGGAATGAAGATGGCACTAGATCCCAGGGTTTGGGGGAAGGGGGAAGTGTTCGTGATAAAGGGATACCTGGGACTAAAGGGAAAAATGGCTCTGAGGATAGATTATTCGGAATGGATGAAACAGTTCTACCTGATAGAGTGTTAGGGGAAATAAATAGGGGATCATTGGATGGCCCCACTCTCCAGGAGGAGTTGGGGTTGCAGGGAGTCTTAGGAGGAGCACAGAACTCCAGGGACACCTGACATATCAATAGTGGGGAGGCTTGTGCCTTCCTATCGTGGAATATTGCTGGATGGAGGAGTAAGGTAGGGGATCTGGAATTTATGGAACAACTGAAAGGTTTCGACTATATCTGTTTACAGGAAACCTGGATGATAGAGGATATCCATTTGGCAGGTTTCGATGCTTTTTCTGTATCAGCAGTATTCTTGCCGCAGAAATGCAAGGGTAGACCTAGTGGGGGGCTAGCTTCATTTGTGAAGAAAAGTTCCCACTTGAGGGTTGAAAGGTGGGGGGAAGGGTCCTAATTCCATTTGGTTTTGCGTGTAAACAGTAGGGATTTGCCTAGACCCATTATAATGTTAAACGTGTATATTCTCCCACTTAGCTCTCCTTATTATGAGGAGAGGGTATGGACGCTCATTGTGAAGGAAATCTCCGAGTTGAGAGAATTGTTTCCCGGAGACGGGTTATTGGTGATGGGAGACTTCAATGCACATTGGAGCCCCCCTAAAGTGGATACCCCAGTCACCCTTTTTGATTCTGACTCAAGCATCCCACTGCCATTCTCGTGCAGGAGGATCTCTAAAGATCTTATAACAAATACAGCTGGGTTATTATTGGAAAATTTAGTTATGTCAACGGATTTGATCGTTCTAAATGGTGGGATGCCAAGCGACAGGGAGGGGGAATATAGGTATTTATCCCATATGGGAGGGAGTGTAATTGTCTATATGTTGATTTCAGAAGATCTTTTCCCGCTAGTGATAGATTTTAGGATACTGGATTTCCCTGACAGTGATAATTTCCCTTTGTCAGCTTGGATTAGTAGGATGAGGAACCATACTGAAGTGTTAACTGGGATCCAAGAGGACAATAAGAATCGACAAGGGGAGGGGGAGGGGCTGAGGAGAGTAAAGTGGACCCAACAGACCCTCAAAGAAATGGAGGGAGTTACCTCAGAGCAAACCCTCAAGCAAATTAAAGCTCAAATTGAATTGGATCAGGAGGCTATTTTTCAGGGATATGATAATATTGTGGCCCAGCTATTGCCCTTATTGGTAGTCCCCCCCCACCCCCAGAAATGGGAGGGTGAGGTATAGGAAGGTATGATGTTGAATGTAGGAAGTTAAGAAAGAAGGTTAATTACTTGGCTCGGCAAGTTAAAGGTAAAAATGGGATTGTGTTATGGGGGGAACAATTCCTACAGGCCAGGAAGGAATATAAACATTGTATCAAAAGGAAAAAGGAGCAATTTCAACTAGAATTATGGGAAGAACTAAATAAGGCAGTAGAGGCAAAGAACGCAAATCAATTTTGGAGCATAATAAAGAGAGCATGGGGCTCCAGTGTTAAAATGGAGCAGATTAGTATCCCGGCAGGGATTTGGGAGTTATATTATAATTCCATTTTTGCAAAATTGGCCCTAAGTAAAAATAGTTTGGAGAACTATATGCTGGAATCACTGCCCCAATGGGAGCGGGTAACCCCGGCAGAGATTATTCACATGATCTCCCTCCTCAAATTGAATAAAGCCCCAGGTGTGGACTTCATTCCCACTGAACTTCTTAAGGGAAATCCAGACTGGTGGAGCCAAATTCTAGCCCCTCTGTTCACACAAATAAATGAAACTGGAAGGTTCCCAAAAAACTGGTCAGAGAGTATAGTTGTACCCATATTTAAGAAGGGTGATTCCCAAGATCCAGCAAATTATCGCCCAATAAGCCTCCTCAGTGTGGTGGGGAAGCTGTATTCTAGGTATCTCCTGACTAGGATTCTTGAATGGGTCGATAGGGAGAGATTGATAGGATTAGAGCAGGCTGGATTCAAAAAAGGGATGTCCACAACTGACCATTTTTTGGTAATTGATCATTTAATTTCCAAGTACTTACGTCTACGCCAAAAATCAAGCTTATATATGTGCTTCGTAGACCTGAAAATGGCCTTTGATTCTGTTTCGCAGGAAAGATTATGGGATAAATTGATGGGGTATCATATTGATCTTAGACTATTGTTGTTGCTTCAAGCCTTACATTCGGAGACAACACTGAGGGTTAGGATAAATAGGCTGGGTGTACTCTCTGGACAGGTGAAGGTGGGAAGGGGGGGTAAGACACGGAGGTCTTTTAGCCCCCATTCTATTTAATTTATATTTAAATAATATGAAGGAGGAACTAGAGGATTCAGTCCATCATGCAGTGGAGATAGACGGCCAGAAGATATCAAAACTATTGTATGCTGATGATACAGTACTGGTTGCTAGGTCTCAGATTGGGCTACAGCGACTTATGGAAGCTTTTGCTAGATATTGTTTGAAAGAGCTACTAGAGATAAATTATACCAAAACAAAGGTTTTGGCGGTTGGGAGACAGCGGAAGAAACATAAGTGGTCGTTAGGGGGAAATAATATAGATCAAGTAAATCAGTATAAATATCTGGGAGTTATAATTTCGGCCGCCCCCTCCTGGAATGCCCATTTGAAGGCAGCTCGGTCCTCGGTTAAGGCCACGAGGCAGGCTATAGCTGGATTCTATTGGAACAAAGGGAGGAAGTTATTCAAACCTGCCTTAAAACTGATCAAAGCCAAAATGGTGCCCCAGTTATTATACGGGGTCCAAGTTTGGGGCCCAAATAAGCTAAGTCAACTTGATACTGAGCAGAACAGAATCCTGAGGACCATTTTACATGCCCCCAGATCTACCCCGGCAGTTCTCCTAAGAGCCGAAGCGGGTATTAGTCGCACTGAAAAGTAGGCCAAATTCGCTATTATGAAATACTGGTTGCGTCTAAACTCGCTCCCCTTAGCCTCACTGGCATCCTCGAGTGCTGTAATTAGGGAGGGCCAATGGTTTGAGGCAATCCAAAAAATCTTGAACTCCCTGGGGTATTCAGCAGTGTTTGTTATGTCTCTGACATTTGATAGGATTTGGCCTGAGATTAAAAGGCAGATTAATTATCTGGAACTCCAATATGAATGGGAGCAAATCCAATTACAGAACGTGTCGGATACCTGGAGAAGGAGCTAAATACCTGCCGAACCCGAAAATGAAAAATACAAGAATGGCCCTGGCGCTAGCAAGATTAAATGTCTTCCCCTCAGAAATGGTGGAGGGTAGACTGAAGGGTATTCACTAGGAGGAGAGGCTTTGTCCTGATTGTAGCAAGCCACCCACAGGAGAGGTGGAAACGATGGTACATATTCTACTCTTCTGCCCCCAATATCACCTATGGAGAGAGCTATTTATTACCCCGCTCTTAGGGAACTTAGATCCGGGAAAATCAAAGGAACTGTTTTTGCTCGGCGACCATGACAGTAATATTTCAACAAATGTAGCAAAGTTTTTGACCTTGGTGTGGAAACAAAATAATTGTAAAGTATGATAATAAAGGGGAGACACCTTAATTTACCTAATTTGGAGATCTGGGGGTGAATTAAGATTATTTAGTTTAGGAATGTTATTTATTTACTTTGTTTTATTTTATTTTATCTTATTTTATCTTGTTTTACTTACTCACCTTGCCCTACTCCATAGCATGCCAGGGGATTAAGGTATATGAGGTTTTGGAGGGAAATGATGAATTATTATGGATTGGCAAGTCATGTGGATTTATTTTATGTATTGATATTGTATGGTAAAGTTGTTGCGAGTTATTTAGGTTTTTGTATAAAATTTGATGATGTTGTTATGGTTACGGCTAAACAAATAAACTATTAACTAACTAAAGGCCACACATAGGGGAATATAGTACAAAACTGAAATGAACCTGAGCTGCCAAATGTTTACTATGACCTAGATCTGTATGTTTCCAAAGCTTTGGAGAGCTGCAACCTATGCTTTACATCTAGCACCATCTCTACTAAAACAACAATGCAGCTATTTCCACACATTTGCCAATGTGTGTTTTTGCACACAGCTTTTTTTCTGCATGTTTGCTGCGCAACCCCAACTTTCTATGTGTCTAAATCACTCACCCGGATCTTAAACACTCAAGGAAACAGAATAAAACCCCACAGTACTGGGAAACAGTAAACGCAGTGGTTAAAAATAATATTTAGTGTAACAACTGCTGCAGTGCTATTACACAAAGTATCAACTTAGGGTATTTTCAGAGCTGATGGGGCTCAGTTCACCCCTCCACAGAAACACGCTACTGATTCCCCACCGGGGCCAACACATAACGGCCAACAGACGTGTTGGCCAATCCCGGCGGGGAATCTGGGGGGGGCGGGGCTGCGCGGCCCAATGTGCGGCCGCACAGCCCCACCCCCCCATGCTCCCCCAGCAGCCACCATCCCAGAGACAGGCAGGCGCTGTGGTCAATACGGCCGCTGCGCCCGCCTGCCCCCGGGAAATTGACCACGGCCTGGAATTGGCCAGACGTGATGTTGACACTCTCAACCACGGGGAAATCCCCGTGGTTGAGCCTGTCAACATCACGTCTGTTCAGTATTACGCCGGGTGGTCACCCCCGTGAATCATGGGGGAAGGGGGGGATCACATTCAACATGCAAACGGAGATGATCCGGCCAGGACCCTCTATTTGCATGTTGAATGTGATTTTCCCCCCCCTTGATTCACGGGGGTGAACATCTGGAGGGGAGCTTCAGATCCCCTCAACAGACATTACAGGATCATGCTCACCATGTGGGGATTCACCGCGGTTGAGCGTGACCTGGTAACGTCTGAAAATACCCTTAGTCACAAAACAGCAAATATCAGTTTAACAAATTGGGGCAAGAATCATCATTTGCTATGTATTTGTACATTGCTTAACCCAGTGGGATTCTGATCCATGTCTGGGAATGGTACTTGCCCAATATATATGTTTTTAACTTTATTTTTAGAAGTATTTAAATAATGAATCCTGAACAGCACGTATAATAGTGCTGAAACTCAGTATTTGAAATTACTTTTTTTTACTGAGTATCTCAGTATTCAACTCAGTTTTACCGAGTAACTGCAGAATCATCCTGGTACTCCGAAAATACTTGGTCCCCAGTTTTATTTTACCGAGTACCAAGGCCAAACATTCAGGGTTATTTCAGACGTAATGATACCACTGTCAACCACAGTGAATCCCCTGTGGTGGCCGTTGGTTCCATTATATTTGTTCTGCTTCCTGCCAGATGTTCACCCCAGTGAATCACTGGTGGGAATCAGATTGACCACGATTCCAGACCTCCGGCCGCCCGGAGGTCCAGAATCGTGGTGGGATCGGGCCCCAACCGTGATCAGATTGGTGACAATCCTGGATGGGCCACAGGTTACGTCTGTTACCTGCTGCCCAGCTGGATTGTGGTCCCAACCATGGGATGGGATTGGGCACCGCAGCCAGATTGGCCGCTGCACCTGCCCATCTCACAGAGAGCAGGAGGTCGGGGGACCGCGGGGGCGGGGTTGTGCGGCTGCACGTGCGTCGCGAAGCCCCTCCCCCTCCCATATCCCCGGTGAGAATCAGGCCGGCATGTCTAAAGGATGGCTGGCCTGATTTCTGACTGAGATCCAAAACGGATCCCGGTCCGTGGTTCAGCATGGTGGGCCTCCGGGCCTGGTACATCTGAAATTACCCTCGGAACCAGTCCTTGGAAACTCAGAAATACTCACAAATAAAATTGTTCCTATTCAGTTCAGCCCTATGTATAATGCATAAATGTTGGCTATATATACTGATGTATACTTTTAATTGTCTTGGATCTGATTTGCATTAGGTATTATTGGACTGTTAAAAAAACTCCTAGGGATTTACAGTGCATATTATTTGTTATGTGTTTATTTGTTTGTTATAAAAAAATAGCACCATATTTGTTCATTAAAAGAAACTAATTACAGGCATATTCAAACAGCAGATTTCACAGTTTTGCACAGCTTTCCTCAAAGTGAAGAATACACTTCTTGATGCTACATAAATGGCATAAGTGAAACCTGGGTCCACTAAAGTCAACATGAGTTTTGCCACTGACACTGATGAAACTAGGATTTTGTCTTATGGTGGAATGGTGCTAAATGATCAATAATAATCTTACCAGAGATCCTGGGAATCCAACCTCACCTGCTTGGCCTGGTCTACCAGACTCACCCTATAAAATGTAAACATAAGAAAGTAAAAAATAAGTTATCCTGCTGTCCAAACTTCAGAGACATATAACCTACAGTTATAACAGTTCTCTTTGGGTGAAAACAGACATGATGCTAACCACCCTTTAACCACCCTTGGTGGTTATTTATGCATGTTGTAGGGCTGTATTGGTGCCCTATGCAGCCCTGCAACATGCATAAATGACCACCAAGGGTAGTTAAAGGGTGGTTAGCGTCATGTCTGTTTTCACCCTTTATCTTCTCCCTAGTGACATAAATATTTAGAATCCTGGCTTATGATAAAACATTAAGCTACTTGGGATGGGGACCTGTGTCTAAGTAATGATTGTACAGTGCCAGGTACATTGTTAGTGGTATAATAACAATAATAATATTAATAATATTAATAATATTAATAATATTAATAAATAATAATAATAATAACAATAATAATAACAACAATAACAACAACAGTTAGAAACGCACAGCCTTTTCATGTAATAAAATAATTGAAAAAGTTCCAAACACGTTATTATTTTAGTTCCATTTTTTAGTGGGACATACTGCTTGTTGTTTGCAATAGTGAACATTTGACTTTTTGTAACTTTATTTGTTTGCTTTGTTTGCGATGTTGGAGAGTGACAGGGCATTTTAAAGCTCTACGGTGCTAGTTAAAGGTCCCTCCTATCGTATCTGTACAAAGTTCTTCTTCTATTCAGGGCTTCATTGTTGTGAGTGAGTGAGTGAAATATGAATGAAGTACAGAAGACTAGGGGCTGTCCATAAAATTTGTCACACTTACAAAAACTATTTTTGAGCCCCAACTCCTCTCATAGTAGTCAACAATTTGTCACACTAGTACTTCAGATGTTAAGACAGTACAAATTATTTCACTTTTAAAATCTTTGTGTGACCTTGGGGAACAAATGCAGTGGGGCTGTGGGGGGAGGGCATGAGGAGCTGCAGATTATGCAGAGAGGATGGTGGAGCGTGTGGGGAGCAAGCCTGGAAGCTGAAGCAGAGAGGTTAAGGTCAATGTACTCCCTCAATTTCTATATGAGGGTCCAGGTTTGGGGTCCGCAGTTGTTGAACAAATTGGCGGTAATCCAAAACGGGCTCCTGAGATCAACTCTTCAAGCCCCCAGAGATACACCATCTGTTTTCTTGAGGGCAGAAATGGGTTCTCGACCCATTGTCTCCCTAGCTAAAGGTGCCATATTGAAATACTAGTTGCGCTTAAACTTGCAGAACATAGAGTCTTTCTCTCAGTCTGTTCTACACAATCAGTTGTTGTCATCTCTTGGCTTTTCTAAAGAGTACTTGTTGACTATGGAGTACTCCAAGGCTTTGGCTTTAATTAAGATGCGAACTGGAGATCAGAAACTATAAATGAGGGATGAAGCAATAAATGCCCAGAGAATTACTACGATTTTTAAGTCTCTCCCACTTCGCCCTATGGGAGCCCCATATTTGTCTGCTTTATGCGAGTGGAAATTAGAGTGGTTTTCAGTCTGGCTAGATTTAACCTTCTCCCTTCTGCCATTACAGGGGGCAGATATCTGGGTCTACCTATGAAACAAAACTTATGTCGTTTATGCAAGCAAGCTGTGATAGAATCATTGAGTCATGTTATTTTTGACTGTCAACTCTATGTCACCCCTCGTGCTAAGTTCCTGGAACCTATTATTTCTAATTTTCCACTTCGCAGCCAATTTGAGCAGTTGGTGTTCCTGTTTTCCAGCCCCTTATTATTCCAGCCCCTTATTACAGTGGGAGTGGCTATATTTTGCCTAGCTGCATTCAGACTGAGGAAAGGGGCTATGTGGGATGTAAATTAAAATTATTTGGTTCTTAAGTTGAATTGTTTTTAAATAGATGATCTTGTTTTACATCTTTTGTTTGTTTGGTCTTTGTTTTGTTTTTTGCTTACTTTGTGGTTTTGTGATGGCTAAGCCACCACAGTAAACATATTTTGATTTGATTTGATTTGAAGCAGAGAGGCACAGTAAAGTAACCAGGACATGGGAGCAGCAGGAAGGGAAGATGAAGGAGTAGAAGGGGTAAAGAGGGAAGTAATTTGAGGTGATATGGAAAAGAGGGGAGCAAGGGAATGTGTCTAAGGTAACTAGTGTCTATGTACAGTGATTCCTCTGGCAAAACAATCTGTAAGGATCCAGTGCCCTTGGGGTCCTGGAGGTAGTTGCTGGCTCCTCAGTGCCACAGTCTGGTCTGGCCAAGGCTGGAACTGAAGGCCTTCCCTAGTGCAGTTAAAGCCACACCCCTCCCCAGCCTTTCTCCATGTCCCCAGATTCCTGGTTGGCTGCTTGCCATTCCATGCCCCCTCATATATACCTGCCCTACATTTGCTCAGTTTATATATTTCTACTGGCTCTGCTAAATGCCTGAGGAAGGGCCCTGTGTGGCCAGAAAGTTTGCTTATTTCCACCTACAGCAGCTGGTCCAATAAAAGATATAATTCGAGCTTGTCTCTGTCACTTGGGACCAACACAGCAATCACACGATCTCTCGATTGCCATATAAAAGACAGACCTGTAGCCACAGGAAGCTCAGTTGACCATTGGTCTATCCCCTGTCTCCTTCCAGGTCATGCTGCTTTCCCTTCCTGTCTCCTGGGACCTGTTTTGCATGCTCATCCCTTCTTGTCATGCCTTCCAGTGTTTCCCCAGCTTGTATTTCTACCCCATGTTCCTGCATGTATGGCTTGGAGTATGCTTCAATGCTTCCTCACAGCCTACTATGCAACTGCCTGTGAACCCACTCTGCCTACTTGTTCGCCTGCCTGTCCTGCCACCTTGGACCATGTGCTAATCCCTTGCACTACTTCCTTGGACTCCTGTCGACCTGATCCTACACCTACTCACATGGACCCTGGGCCCACTCCCCAGCAGTACCTGACACAATCACATTAATGTGACATCACATATGACCAATACTCCACCTTGTCACAAGTCTGCTAATCCCCTTTGCTGCGTGCCCTGGCTGTTCTGTCTCAGTCTGTGCTGCAGCACCTTTCTGGGTTTAACTTTCTTGAGGAAGAACTGAGTGTAGACACCTGCAGGTCACTTGGGCTGATCTAGAGAGAGTAAGTACCTGATTGTCCAGAGTTAATCCAAAGAGGCTAGGTGAGGTTTATTATCCAAGGCCAACCAGAAGGAAGAGAGTCAGTTATATACAGCCCTCCTGCTTGATGCACAGAGAGAGGAGAGACATCTGAAGAGGGAAGAGTCTGGAGACTTGTGCTCATGGGGAAGGTAATGTTGTGAACCCCAAACTGGGAGAACTGCAGCTGGGAGTGTTCCAGTACAGGATGCAAAACAGTAGTTTACGTGCCCTGCATCTGAACTGAATCTTGTGATACTGAAGATGCTACAGTGGAAACCCACACAATAAAACAGTTGAGCTCTTGCTTTCTCCTTTTAGATGGGGCAGTTTTGTTTTTACCAACAAAGAATGAATGTGGGCTGCCAGAAAATTCTTAAAGTTGGGATATAAAATTTCAGTTTAATGAGAGAGGACTACATGAACACATTTTGGTTCTAATGAACAATTATCTCAGTCCTTCAGCTACAGAGGCATTTATATCCAGTAGAACAGATCAAACTTTCCAAACGCAGTAACAGTTTACTGCAGCAATCCAGGTCTGATCAATAGGGGCACTTTCCTCCTTAACAGAGCATCAAAATAGATTGTTCTGAGTGTTAAGTTATACCTTTTGTACACAGTAACACAAGACTCAAGGATTTGACTTCCATCTAAACAGCACATTACAAGTGGCAAGGGCAAGGAACATTATGAAAATGGGGCATCTCATATGACCCCAATTTACACCAGAAGGAATACAAATCATGGTGCTGACAAAAGAGAAATCCTGTTTTGTCTTGTCTTTTTTTTGTAGTCTACAGAGAGAAGTATAGATGTGTATCAGGGATCCATGTCATTATTCATTTTTGTTTTTCATTTTTTATATTTAAATTTTTCTTTTTCATTTTTGTAAATAACAAAATTTAGTTTTCGTTGTTGCTTTCGTTTTCAGTTTCCATTGGTTTCAATAAAAAACACATTTTCAGCTGTAACATTTTTTCTTTCTCATTATATTCAGATGAGACCTGAAAGGACTGAATCTCCAATGGAAATCATTTTGTGTACCAAATTTCAGAATGATTAGATGAAGGAATCCAATTTTATAAGCAGTTTAATAATGTTATTTTGCAAAGATCTGCATATAAATTCCTGGCTGTAACTTCTTTGTCTCCCATCTAATGTGGATGAAACTTGCCAAGATTATACCCCTCCCTATCTTTACTATCACTTCCAATTTTCAGAAGGATTGGATAAAGGGTACTGGTTGTATAAGCAATTTAACTTATACATGTATTTATGGCTGTAATCTTTTTTTAGTCCAACCAGTATACATAACATTTGGAAGGACTGTATCTCACACTGTCAGGACAAAATATTGGAAAGATGTGATAAAGAAGGGTTCCAATTTTATAAGCCTGCACAGCATATGCAAAGAATGAACCTATGCCAGGGATTATCTTATGTATCACTGTGGTATAAGATGTTTGTGATGCCAATTGGCCAGCAGAAATGTCAACCAAATATCCTCATTCTGTGCTGTGACCATCCCAATGTCTCTCCCCCACTTGTCACTGAGAAGTTGGAAGCATCTGCTTAGGAAAGAACCAACAGAAATTCTCTTAGGTCCTCTGTCACAGTGCTGCAGGATGTGATGGTGATGATAATTGACCAGCTTGGATGTGTAAACCATGGGTATTTTCAGACGTTACGAGATCACAGTGAACCACGGTGAATACCCACCTGTGGTCACTGTGGCTCGAACGTCTGTTTGGCGGCCGCCAGATGTTCGCCACTGTCAATACCCGCATGGGGTCAATTTGAACCACACTTCCCAGGCTAGCCGGGGGAATGTCCCGGGAAGCGTGGTCAAAAAGATCCCCAGCGGGGACCAAAAAAAAGTAACATCTGGCCGGTTGCCACGGCCCGGAATCCTCGGCGGGATCCCGGGCCACGGCACATCCGGCCTGACGCGGCGGCCGCAGTGGCCCCGCCGCCCGCCGTCTCCCTGGAGGGTGGGCGGCGGGGTGCATGGAGGGGGCGGGGCCGTGCAGCCGCACGTTGCGCCGTGCGGCCCCGCCCCCTCCCAGATTCCCCGCCGGGATCCCCTGGCACGTCTGATATGGCGTGACGGGGTGACCCCGGCGGGGAATGAAAGGGTTGTTTTTGGTACGGGGCCAAGCGGCCCCATAACATCTGAAAACACCCCATGTCCCAGTTATGTTCCTTCTATGCCCACATCGAAGCCATCACTGATTTGTCCTGTAAAGCTGGAAGCATGCAGTGATTGACCAGTGAATGTGTTTGTCAGTCTTTTGCCATCCTCCCTCCTATATCTCCCTTCCCCCTGCCATGTCAGGTGCCTGCCTCTGACTGGTGCTGTATGTGCTATTTATCTGAATAATAGTCTTCTAGAGGACAACTTCAATTGCTTATAAAATTGGGACCCATTATCACATTGTCCTGTGTTTTGGCAGAGATGACAGGGAAGGTATGGGATACATTTCTGCCAAATGTCTTGTAAACAGGTTGTAATATAAAAATGTTACAGACAGAAATGCATTTTCAAGTTAATGGCTTATAAAATCAGGACCCTTTATCAAATCTTTCTGAAGTTTGTCAGGGATGGTCATAATTGTCCCCGGTTTCATGCAAATTGGATGGAATATAAAAGAAGTTGTAGCCAGGAATGTGTATGCAGTTTTTCTTAAAATCACAAAATACAATCGCTTATAAAATTGGTTCCTTTTAGTCAATATTTTGGATATTTAGTAGACATAGGGTATTTTCAGACTTACGAGATCACAATCAACCACAGGGAATCCCACAGCGTGATCATGATCCTGGAACATCTGTTGGGGGGAATGAAAGTTCCCCCCCAGACGTTCACCCCTGTGAATCACGGGGGGGGGGAATCACATTCACCACACAAACGGAGGTCCCGGCGGGACCAGCCCCATTTGTGTGGTGAATGAGATTCCCCCCATGATGAAGGGGACCATATCACCTGTCCCCAGACCATGGCCTGGAATCAGCAGTGGGATTCCGGGCCGTGGTCAATGCGAGGTGGGGGGGCGGCCGAGCGTTGCGGCCATATTCGCCGCGGCGCCCACCCGTCTCCTAGAGGGTGAGTGGCTGGGGTAGCGTGGGGGGGCGGGGCTGTGAGGCCACACGTTGTGCCATGAAGCCCCCCCCCCACGGATTCCCCGCCGGGGTTGGCCACCATGTCTGTTTGCTGTTAGGCGATGGCCCCATCGGGGAATCAAAGGGGTGATTCCGTGCCAGGGTGAATTGGCCCCGGCATGTCTGAAAATACCCATAGTGCCCTCCATGGGGGGGGGGGGTAAAATCTCCCCACACTTCCTTTGAATTTATTAAGAAACAAAAACGTTATAGCCAGAAATGTATTTTTAGTGTTTTCCCATTATTTCATAATAATGAAAATTAAAATTCATTTTCATTATTATTACTTTTGCTTTCTTTATTACAATAACAAAAACGAAAACAAAAAATTTCAATTTCATCATCATAATAACAAAAACAAATTGCACACCCCTAGAGAGAAGGTAATTGCCATGTAAGAGATGGAGACAAAGCAGTTCAATTGATATCCTTTATTGGACCATCTACTCTGGTGACAGTATACAAGATCTCGGGCCATGTTGCATTCCTGAGATATTACATTGCGGAAGAAGGGTCCTGTATGGTCTAGTGTGCCACATGCTCTCACCAACAGTAGTTGGTCCATTAAAAGCTGTCAACTGAACTATTTCTCTCCATCTCTTGTCTTCTTCAGCAATTTAGTAGCTGTGAAACTAGTATTGGTGAGAAGTAAAGTTATGTTGTAGAGAAAATGGACAGTAATCATATAAAATGCAGAAGTGGGGAATCTCCAGCCCATGAGCCAAATCTGGTCTGTGGTGTTTTTTTATTTGGCCCCTGTGCAACTCTGGCCCATAGATCTAGATCCTATCCTCCAGCACTCAAAGAGTGAGATCAGGGGGGAAACAGTGGAGACGATGGCATGCATTCAAAGACAGGAGATGAATCTATGGCATAGACCCATGATTCTGACCCTCCCTTTCTTTGGGGTGTTTTTAGACAGAGGGGTAGACTGACAGAGCCTGAAGATGCTTCGAGGGCCCACCCCATGGTTGCCTGTTACCAGCTCCACTTGGGTCCATAACAGATGCTCCCCCTCCTCTCACCATAGGGTTGTGAGTACTCTCCCATCTCTTTAGGAGATGGGGCAACGGTGCTGAATGGGGCAATGGATGGAAAGGCATTGCCCTGGGTTTGGCTGGCCTCACTCTGTGCAGCATGCTTCCTGGATCTTCCAGAGTGCCACCATTGGGGCTTCCCTGGGGCAGCTGCAGCCTGCTCTGTGTTGAACATCTGGCAGACACCCTTTAGACAGACTGGTCAACCCAGGGACGATGGGGGCACCCCCAGAGCTTCTGTCTATCTGTTTACACCCTTTGTTCCAACTTGAGAACAGCCCTTACACACCCCAGCCCACATGACACATGGAGCTTGTACTAATTTTCAAATTAGTACATCCACACAGCCCATGGGAGAGAAAGGTTTCCTCACTCCAACATACATCCACTGGTCAGAATCTATATCTCAGAAAACTACATCCGTTTAGCCAACACAAAGTGCAACACCCCCCACCCACCCACCCAAACAATCTTACATCTTCACCAGGTTTGCCTGCAGGTCCTTCTGGGCCCCGAGCGCCATTTGGACCCTAATAGAAAAAAACACAGATAAATTAGTGTCAAACATTTCCTAGAAAATGGAAGTCTGTTTCACATAATGAGTGTGCACCACAGCAACCATTTGAGGCCCTTTTTAAACAGACCTGGGAGAAGTCACGGTGTGTGGGGGGGGGCGGGATAAGTGGAGGCATTGGTGGGTGTGCGGGGGTGTTGCACTTCCACACCAATCCACCAGTCTCCACCAATCTCTACACACAAAGACACCTCAATTTCCCCAATGCTTCTGTGCGTGGGCAATGGGTAGAGTTGGGCGGAGTGCGGGAGCATGCATGCAACCCCATCCATCCTCACTGGCAGTCAGACGAACACCCCTCACTGCCCACACAGTCACACACATGGGAAAGATATATATATCTGTATAAAAAAAGAGTCCAAATCAATTATCATTCAGGTAACCAGCACAAACGTATAGTAAAATCATTTCCAGTGCCAGTTGGAATAGCATAAGTCACAATGAAAATCTGTAATGGATTTTTCTGTTGCAATATGGATATTTGTACATGTAAAAATACATGCAGAGTTGTCCTTACCATTGATCCTGGTTCCCCAAGTTCACCTGGTGGGCCTGGTGGGCCAATACCACCCTAAAATTAATGAATAAAAGAAGCAATACATAGAGAACAGATTAGAATCATAGATTGTGTTTGAGAAGACCTTTTCGAAATATTAAAAGATTTAAGTATCAATAGGAACAAATTAACCACCTAGATTTAAACAATCACAATCTTTGAGAGAGATTTGATCCTATACAAGCTTTGTTTTCACAGAAATGAGAAGGACACCATTATAGGGTTTTAAAGGCTGCACTGTTTATTAAAATGTAACATGCCAAACTTTGGGGAGGGAGTCTGTACCTCCTCTCCATAATAAAACTGGATTCAGTGGTGCATAGCCATTAACACTTGGAGTCCCCAAGGTACAGCCTCCACCTCCCTTGCATATATCACAACAGGCCCAACCCCCTTCCATCCAAAACACCCATCTTATGATGGGGGGTATGGGTGTTGTTCTTGTTGGGGTCAGTCCCCTAGCGAGGCCCTGTGAGCAGAGTCAAGTGATCCACTATGCAGATCTGATACTGTACCCATCCTGCAAATTAACTGGCTGCGCAGATGTTAAGCCTGGGGAAACCAAGCACGGAGTAGCACACCTATGTCCTTGCGCTACCTCTTTCCTCATCTTGTAAGGAGATGTCTCACCATTCTTGACTGAACCTTCCTGCAAATTCCAGTTTTCCACTGGACTATCGAGTGCGACAAAAGCAACCAACATAGCAAATTGTCTTGCCTATTTAGTGTAAACACTGTGGGGAAGGCAAGAAAACCAGGTGCCCCTCAGCCAATCAGAAGTACCTTGAAAAATTCCTTCTTGGCCCCCAAATGGTGACCAGTGTTGATCACGGTTCCGCATGCATATTGTTGAGTGGGTGGGTGCTTGCATGCCCTGCTCTGGTGAGCTCCCCAGCCACAATGCTGAGCTGGCTGGGTAGCCCAAAGTGGCAGCGAGAAGCTTCAAGATATGAGGCTTCCCTTTTTGCACCACATGCAGAGTTTGCTAGGGCAACCTCCACCGGGCTGCAGCTCTGTTCTGCTGGAACCCTTTACCTTGGTCCTTCCTCTGATTCTGGTGGGACAAAGGTCGCTCCCTGCAGTTTTAGGAGGAGTGAGCTTATGTCTGGCTCCTGTCTCTTGAATGAAAGCAATACAAAAATCAGATTTTGCAGTTCCTCCAGCTATAGATAAGCTCAGAGAGAGGTTCAAACTTTATGGGCTCAAGCATTGCCTGAAACTAACCTGGCACTGACCATGAATTTATTCAAGAGCACTAATAGCTACCACTTTCAATTATTTAAGAATGATATAATTAAAAGGTGTCCTTAGTAAGGCATCCTTTCCTAAGGGTCTGGTAACAAATGATACCTTTGAATTAACATGACTATTTTCTGTCAAACCACTGCTGAAAATGTGGAGGCTTCAATATTCCTCATCCCTTTGGGATAGCAAACACCTCACAGAATATATAATTGATTTTAAATTGTTCCTTTTTTACACATTAAGTATTCAAATACACGACTGACACAGAGCTAGGAATCAACAACAGTACTTGTGGATCAGATACTACTTGGTATGAGTAGGCAGGTTAGAATCTGATACATTTTACACATGGGCTATTTCAGGTAAAACTGGGTTCCATTTAACATTTCAGCACAAAACTTTGATTTCAGCAAGAGTTGAGTATGAATCCTATACAATCTCAAATTAGGATTCGGGACACTTTCCTTTGTTGGCGGGGGGGGGACACAACTAGGAGGAGGGCACTGGCAGACAGAGGAGAGAAATGAATGGGGGTACGGACCTTGAATGGAGGGCAATCTCCCCCTTTGAGCCCAAAATTACGGTTGGGCTAAGGTACTGGCTTATATAAGCAGGGGCATGTGACCTGGGATCCTGAAGACAGATGTGTTAGTGAAAATTTATCCTTTGTTTTAACTCCATCCAAGGGTTGAACAAATCCCAATATTTTCCAGGAAATTATAAATATATATATAAAATATATGTGTGCCCACAATAACTGAATTTATTTCCTGTTTGGGCAGTGAATGAAATATGGTTAGTATTGTAAGTGATCCAGTGTATTTGTATTAGAGATTTTACACATTTTATGTCATTTATTTCTTATGTGCTTGAGGTTTTAATGATTGTCCATTGTATTTTGTTCTCTGTGTGTTGACTATGGCAAGAGCTAATGCCTAATAAACAAATTTCTTTCTTATGTGCATGCACACACAGTCTGTTTGTACCTATTCAGGATGGATTTTGTGTGTGCCTGCAAGCTCCCTCTGTTGTTCCTACTCAGGAAAGTAGTTCGGAGTATGCATTATGCAGTCCCTGTTCAACAAAGAACTTAATAACATGTTTAAAGTGAAGCATGTACTACAGTGTTTAGTTGGAAAGGGGTGTGTGTGTGTGTGTGTGTGTGTGTATATATATATATATATATATATATATATATATATATATATATATACATACACATACACACACACACACACACACACACACACACACACACATATATATATATATATATATATATATATATAAAAATCCATTTACCATTGAGTTAAAAACAGTTTTTAAAGTGAAGGAAAAGGGGGAGGAAAAAATATATTCAGGGGAACTAGCAGTGGATCCTTTAAATGTGGCCCTAGAATAAACAAGTCTTCAGGTGGTTTTTGAAGGTGAGGAGAGAGGAACTGACATGAATATTTGGAGTGAGTGACTTCCACGCTAACAGGCCCACAACTGCAAAGGTTTGATTGACTGCCGATTTAAGGCATGAAGGCAGGATCCCCAAACTGCAGGTGGTTCCTGCATGCAGATAGCCATCAGGGCAAGATTCCAGGAGCAGGTCTCAAATATAACCTGGGCCTATAACCATTCACGGCCCTGAAAACCAGCAGCACTTTCATAAAATAGCAGTCCACTGAAATAAATGAGCTTATTCTGGAGTCAGTGGTTTCAGGAACACAACCCAATATTAACTTAGGGTATTTTCAGACGTTACGAGATCACAGTGAACCACGGTGAATACCCACCTGTGGTCAATGTGCCTCGAACGTCTGTTTGGTGGCCGCCAGATGTTCGCCACGGTCAATACCCACATGGGGTCAATTTGAACCACGCTTCCCAGGCTAGCCGGGGGAATGTCCCAGGAAGCGTGGTCAAAGAGATCCCCAGCGGGGACCAACAAAAAGTAACGTCTGGCTGGGCGCCACGGCCCGGGATCACTGGCGGGATCCCGGGCCGTGGCGAATCCGGCCCGACGCTGCGGCCGCATTGGCCCCGCCACCCGCCCGTCTCCCCAGAGGGCGGGCGGTGGGAGCGTGGAGGGGGCGGGGCCGTGTGGCTGCACATTGCGCCGTGCGGCCCCGCCCCCTCCCAGATTCCCTGCCGGGATCCCCCCAGCACGTCTGTTGCGGCGTGACGGGGTGACCCCAGCGGGGAATGAATGGGTTGATTTCGGTACGGGGCCAACGGGCCCCGTAACATCTGAAATCACCCATGGTCTCAACCTTTTTATTTTTTATTGTGCATATCTTAAACCAAAGCACTTACTGGTTGTCCTTGCAAACCTTGAGACCCTCTTGGTCCCACAGGACCCTAGAAAAAGAACACAAACACTTGTTATAAACCATTTTGTGTTAACACATCAAATGCATTCCAATAGGCAGAGACAGTAAAATATCCTGACTGGGGCTGACCTACAGGCTAATGTCCTATAGCATGGTGAGGATTATTCTCAGAGTGCATTCAAGTATTGGGTGTAGGTAAACCATAGTGGAAAGGGAACATAGAATCTATTATTATTATTATTATTATTATTATTATTATTATTATTATTATTATTATGTACATACCACCAGCAATGTACCAGGCACTCTTAGATGTGTGCACCAGGGATCCATTTTGCTATTTGTTTTCATTTTTCATTTTTGTTATATAAATCTTTCATTTTTGTTTTTGTAAATATCAAAATTTCGCTTTCATTTTTGCTTTCATTTTCAATTTCCATTGTTTTCAATAAAACACACATTTATGGCTGTTTTTATTTTCCATTATATTTGGATGAAACTTGGAAAGATTCTACCTCCAAAGGAAGGCATTATGTGTACTAAATTTCAGAACAATTTGACAAAGGAAACCAACTTTATAAGCAGTTGAACAGTGTTGTTTTGCAAACATCTGCATATATACTCCTGAATGTAACTTCTTTGTCTCCCATCTAATGTAGATGAAACTTGGCAGAATTATACCCCTCCCCAAGTTTACAATCTATGACAACTTTCAGAAGGATTGGATAAAGGGTCCTGGTGGTATAAGCAATTAACTTATACATGTATGTCTGACTAACATCTTTGTAGTCGAAACAGTGTACATGAAATTTGGCAGGGCTATGGGCCTTTTTACATGGACAGAGGAGGGTTGTGGGATGGGTGTTTTGCCATGGTGAGTGCAGGTGGGTGGGTGTCCTTTTACACGGACACACACCTACCTCCAGCCACGGGGCCTCCTCCGGTTTTCTGGAGGGCTCCATGGGTGGAGGTGGGTGGAGGTGGGTATTGCGCAGGAGCGCACAGGCACCCCCTCCCATCCTGCTCGGTATTCACATGAGCGAACACTGAGTGGACACCCATCCCCCCCACCCACCACTGGACATTTACATGGGCAGGCCCCACTGCCGCACACCCACCCGAACACCAAGCGGGGTTGGGGTGTCCATGTAAAAATGACCTATGTCTCACAGCTTCAGGATAATCTCTCCCAAATATCGGAAAGATGTGATAAAGGGTCCCAATTTTATAAGTCTGCACAGCATATGCAGAGAATGAGCCTTGTATGCCAGGGATTCTCTTACATGTCACTGTGGCATAAGATCAGTTTGTGATGCCAATTGTCCAGCAGAAATGTCAACCAACTGTGACCACCCCAACTTCTCTCTCCCCCACTTGTTACTGGGAAGTCACAAGCATCTGTTTAGGAAAGAGCCAATGGAGATTCTCTTATGTCCTCTGTCACAGTGCTGCAGGATGTAATTGTGATGATAATTGGCCAACTTGGATGTGTAAACCATGTCTCCTGATTTCTGGGATGCTATCCCCAAAGTCCCAGTTATGTCCTTTCTATGCCCGCCTCAGAACCACCCCCTATGCCTGCCTCAAAGCCACCACCAATTGGTCCTGTAAAGCTAGAAGCATGCAGTAATTGGCCAGTGAATGAGTCTGTCAGTCTGTTGTGTTGCTCCACATCCTCCCTCCTATAGCCTCCCTCCCCCTGCCATGCCAGCTGCCTGCCTCTGACTGGCACTGCGTGTGCTGCTATTTATCTGAATAATGGTTTCAAGGGGACAACATCAATTGCTTATAAAACTTGGGCCCTTTATCAAATTGTCCTGTAGTTTGGCAGAGATGACAGGGAAAGTATAGGATACATGCCTGCTAATTGTTTTGTAAACAGGATAGAATATAAAAATGTTACAGCCAAAAATGGATTTTCAGGTAATGGCTTATAACATTAGGACCCTTTATCCAAACATTCTGAATTTTGCAGGATTGGTAATCTTGGGAGGGACATAATCTTCCCATGCTTTATGGAAGATAAAGAAGCTGTAGCCATAAATGTGTATGTAGATTTTCTTAAAATAGCAACGTTCCATTGCTTATAAAATTAGTTCCTTTTAACCAGTCTGTCTGACATTTGGTACACATAGTGCCCTCTGTTGGAAGTAGAATTGCCCCAAGTTTCATCAGAATTGAATAAGAAACAAAAATGTTATAGCTGGAAACACATTTTTCAGTATTTTCCCATTATTATTATTTTTTAATCATTTTTGGTTTTGTTATTATTATCATTTTTCATTTTTCTTATTACAATATTGAAAATGTAAAATTTTCATTATCATAATTTATTTATTTATTTATTTAGACACATTTATAGCCCACATCTGTCACAGGTCCTCTGTAAACCAAGGGGACCTGCGTTTTCAGCATTTGGGAAGCGGACGCCTATGAGCCATTGAGTTGATGGTCTCAGTCAGCAAGATATTCCAAAAGGCTATGAGGTCATCAAGTGAGCAGCCATCAAGATCAGAGGGTATTTCCCTGAGAGGATTCTGGAACCTTTCTGGTTCCATAAGTCTCTGGGGATTAATCAACTGAACTGGTTCAGCATCTCTCCGGGGGCAAACATGTGCCAGGAGACCAGCCCAGAGGAGGTAATGGTCTGTCCATGACAAGGGAAGCACTAACACCTCCACCACTACCGGATCCCCTGCCTCAAGACTAGAGCAAAGTATCAGGTCCAGGGTTGTGTCCCCCATTATGTGTCAAGCCAAAAACCCTCTGAGACAGTCCCATGGTTGTCATGACGGCCATGAACTCACGCTCCTATCCCCCAAGATCGGTGTCAGCATGGATGTTGAAGTCCCCCAGGACTAAGGTCCTCGGAGACTGCAAGACCACCTCCAACACCAATTCTGCTAGAGCATGTAGTCTCTAGAGCTTTTCAGTCTCTTTTAATATAAAAGATTATTTAAACTCTCTGTGTGACTGCATTTAGACTGCATTTGGACAGAGGGAACATATGGTGTTCAGGTGGATGATTTTGCTATTTATTGTTCACTTTCTTATGGGTTTCCCTTTACATCTGTTCTTCCAAGCAGAAACAATCCCTGTATACTTACCACGGCACCAGGCATGAATCCCATATGACTAGCGAGGCCAGATTTCTCATCCAGTCCTGCCATCTGGGCTGAAAATGGCTGTAAAATTAGAAATTTGGCAATTAGATTTAAAATAAACACAGGTGGGATTTTGTGTTTGTATTAAGCATAAATCCTTTAAATGTGCATGTCAGAGCACAAACATACTAAAAAGACAAGGTCACTTTAGCTATACAGGTTGAGATTTTCGTGGCTGAGGACATGCCGATGCACAATTTCCAATAGTTCACCAACTTCCAAATATTTAGGATTTTAACTCAATAACGTTACTGATAAAAGTCCACACGTCACATTTTGTAATGAAGGATCACATAGACTGCTTTCCTTCTACATTCAAAGGCATTAACTATTCAACACTCTGTCAATACAAGTCTCATTCACATCAGTAAGCCTTTTGCCAGCACAGTACTTTGATGATCAGAGCCAAAATATTATCTCTAACATAAATCACAAAGGTGTGATACCTTCATTGTCAACAAACAATAAAAATACCAAACATATTGAGTAGGGCTGAACCAAATAATAGTTCCAGGTATTCAAACTGATTTTCAAACTTCCGAATAGTTGGTCCAAGTACTCGGCGGCAATTCAGTGTTCTTGTCGAAGTTTCAGACTTTGGAGACCAAAGCACAGAACATCGGAAAACTTCAGAAACTTCAGAAACCTTTGAAAACCTTCCAAAAACTTTGACCCCAGCTTGGTGCCTCAGCAGGTGTTGCCATGTGCAGCAGCTGCAGTCATTTAAATGCCTAGCCAATCAGGGTGTGCACAATGTGCACAACAACACATCCACCCACATCCTCCCTCCCCCGTCCTCTTAATTGCCTAGCCAATCAGGGGGCACAACAACATTCTGCAGCCCTTCCTCCCTACCCATTTCCCCATACAGTATATAAGGGGCTGCAATGCAGCAGTCTCTTTGTGGTGTGGGAAGGAGAGAGGAGGAGCTGAGGAGGAACTGTTACAAAATAGAAAATAAAATATATATAGCACATACACACACATTTGGGGAGGGAATATATAGGGTGTGTAGCTAGCTAGCTAGCTAGTTTGGCAGAGCTAGCTAGTTTAGATAGATAGATAGATAGATAGATAGATAGATAGATAGATAGTAGTTAGGTTTATGAATTAGGATAGGATTTGTTGTTATCAGGACATAAAGTTAAGTTATACGATATCATTATATATAGTTATAGTTTAGGAATAGGATAATAATATTTATAGTTTAGGATATAGGAGTAGGGTATCTATATTTTATTATATATATACTCAGAGTTAGGTTATGCTAGGCATCCTGGTTTTCACGTTCAAATCGCTCCATGACCAAGCTCCCCCTTATCTCTCAGACCTAATTTCCCTACGCACTCCTGCACGCGCTCTCCGCTCTTCCTCTGTCCCCTCCCTCGCTCTCCCTTGTTTCTCCTGCTCGCCCAACCGCCTTCGTCCCTTCTCCCTCGCTGCCCCCCATGCCTGGAACTCCCTCCCTGCCGACATCCGCCTTGCCTCCTCCCTCCGCTCCTTCAAATCCCTCCTCAAGACCCACCTTTTCCATGCTGCCTTTCCCAATGCCCTCTAGTCTTTCCCCTTGCTCTTACTGTCAGCCCTCCTCTGCTGACTGCTGCTACCGACCACCTTGTAACCAAGCCAAGTACACGCACCTGAGACTTCGCATCCGCCTGAATGTTTGTTTGTCTTCTCCCATGTCTCTCCCGCTGTCCCCTCTCCTTGTCTCCCCCTCCTTGTCTTTTAGATTGTAAGCCACAGGCAGGGACCGCATCTGATTGTATGTTCTGTACAGCGCCAGGTTGCAACTGGCGCTTTATAAATGTTTAATAATAATAATAATAATAATAATCATGTTAGAGGAGGAGACCAGGGTAGTGGAGAAGTCTGAGGCAGAGGTCCAGGTGGTGGAGGAGGTGGAGTCAGGGCCTGCGCCTGTCAGGCAACAGCGGCAGTGCCAGCAGGCACTGAGGTCTGCAGTGTAGGATCAGGCAATGGCCCACACTTTATCTCTGTGTTCCCACTGCCACAGGGAGGTGTGGTGTGGGAGACAGAGCAGCCCTCCGTGGCCACCTTTCCAGTTCCCATGGGATAGTGTTGGAAAGGGGGAGACAGCAGGCAGGTAGCAGGGCTAGCAAGGGGGGCAAGCTGCGCAGCAGCAAAGGCAGAGGAGGCCGGATCTGCGCAGGCTGAGCAGAATTCCCCCAGAGCAGAATGGCCTGACTCGTGCCATCGAGTCTGGGTGTGCAGCTCTGGACCAACTATCTCAGGCATGTGACTACTTAGCATAGAAGCATCGTGACCTGGTATGTCATCAGGCGGAGAACGCGGCCTACTGCGCCTACATGAGGCAGACATGGCAGTCCATATCACGTTCCACCAGGCCCTGATGGAGCATGCCGGGCAGTAGTCCAGTGGCCAGATGCCAATCAAGCTGCTGGCATGCAGGTGCCCCCACCACCAGACCTCCCACCAATACCAACACTGCCACCCAGGATTCTTCCCTATCCCAGGGTTCCCCAAGGGATACCTGTCCCTGCTCCTGCTGGGGACCCTGGTGAGGGGTCTTCTCTCTTATGCTGCTCCTGTGGTGGATGTCAGTGCCTCCTCCTCGGAGTCTGCCAGACAAATGGACGAGGACTGCGAGTTCCTCCAGTCTTTGCCCTCAGATGCTGTCTCCTCTGACTTTGAGTTAGGTTAGGTCACATAGGTAGTTCTTAGTATTACTTTAGTTAAGGTAGCAGTAGTTAGATAGAATTAGATGTAGGTTAGGTGTTTGTTACAGTTGGGTAGGATAATTGAAAGAAAGAAAGAAAGAAAGAAAGAAAGAAAGAAAGAAAGAAAGAAAGAAAGAAAGAAAGAAAGAAAGAAAGAAAGAAAGAAAGAAACTCCCCTCATGGACTGGTACCTGGCCGTGGTTGTGGGAGCTTATTTCCCTCTGTCCTGTACAGTCTCCAAAAACTCTTCATGGCATCATTATTAACAAAGGGAAAACCAAAGCCAGTCCAAACTCTGTCCCTCTGTCCTCCCCCCAGCCCCGGTTAGAGGTTCATCATCTGTAATGCATTAGCCACTCATACGTAGACATGCAATGTACGTGATCTCATTTGATATGTCACATGCAGCAGCTAGAGTGCAGCCCGTGTGATCTGATGAGAGATATGCTACTTAAAATTCCTCTCTCCTCTGTAATGGGGCAGCCACCCAAAAGCAACATGCAGCATAGAAATGTATGCAGTTAAGTACTACTGTCTACTGCTATGCCAAGCAGGGACAGTGTGTGATCTTTTTGAAAGTACCCACTTATTCCTCCCCAGTCTATCAGTCACCTCATCATGGGGCACCACCAGGCTAGGAGCAGCCATTCAAGACTAAACTGATGAGAATGCAGTTTCCAATGCCACTCTGGACAGGCAGGGGCAGTGAGTGATCTGATGTTATGTTTCTCTCCCTCACTCCTCTGAAATGGTGCAGCAGAGCCAGAGTGACACACTTTTGAAATAAGCACTACAGGAAACATGAGTGAATTTAAAATTTAATTTCCAATTTTATTAAGCCCCACCCCCCCAGACACACACACGCCATATACCGGGGGGGGGGGAACTGGGAAGTATAACCTCGGTGCCCTACCTGAACACATCCTGGCCAACTTCTCGAACCCGCAGCCAAAGCACAACACAGAAAAGCAAGCTACCAAGAGTCAGAACTAAATAATCGCACAAGATTCAGACAACACCATAAAAATGCAACTGTGAACGTGCAGAATTTTTATTTTTTTAAAAATCCAAAGGGTAGTACTGTGTACCCCACAGCATGCATGGCCCACCATCAGCAGTGAGGACACCCACTTTTACAATAAATCATCATTAGGGATGGGTGAATGTGGTTCAGAAGTTTGGACCGAACCAAACTTCCAAACCGAACTCGATTTTCGAACCAAACCAAACCGAATTTCCAAACTCGGCTCCGGTCGCCCATCCCTAAAAGATAATATTCCATTTAGTTCAATGGGGTTTGAATTTCTGAACTTTGTTCGAAAGTTTGGAGTTCGGACCGAACTCTAATAGTTCGGTCGACCGAACCGAACTTCCGAACTGAACCGAATTTCCGAACTGAACCGAACCAAACCGAATTTCTGAACTCTGTTCTGTTCGCCCATCCCTAATCATCATTATATTGCCAACCAAGCAGCACACAGAAAAACAGAGTAGCAAGAGTTGGTACATTCACTCAAGATGACAAAACATTCACAACCTCTCCCTGCCCCTCCGGGTGGGCAAAGGTTGGCAACCTCTTGGCATGGATTGGTGTGGCACTAGTAACTTGGGGAGACAAGGGATACAGGGGAACTCCTGGAGCCAGGCAGAGAGAGCCCTGTGGGCAGCTCATGGTGCTGCTGTCTGACTGCCAAGTTGAGCAAACCAAGCACCCCAGCTGGCCTGGCAGCACCCAATTATTATTTTTTAAAAACCAACCTAGCATGCTGCCCCTGTCTGGAGGCAGTCAGAGGACCCTTGGTAAAAGAAGACAAATTGAATCAACCATGCAGACTGCAAGCAACTGTGATATTTCACAGCTAAAGTCAGCCATCAGCCCAGCAAACATGACGTTGGTTCTTCACACCCCTCTCCACCCCCCACCCCCTGGGTACCCTGGCATGGAGGGAACTTAACTCCTGGAGCCAGGCAAAGAGAGCCCTCTGGGCAGCTCATAGTGCTGTTGTCTGACAAGCAAACCAAGTAACAACAGCCAGCAAGCAATGTGCCCCCAGTGGAACCCATTATTTTTATTTATTTATTTATTTTAAAGCATGGCATGGGGAACTGCACATGCGCTGTACAGGGTAGCTGGGTTCAGCTGGAGATCCTCACGATCAGCTCTTAAATCTGCCTGAAAAACATAAAAGGTAGCTGCTGAGGGAAAAAAAAGCAAGGGAGAAAGCATGACACAGCAGTCCAGAGTTGAAAGGGGGAAGAAAAACCCCAAAGAAACTGATTTGGAGCGATACTGTTGGCCGCAGCCTTCAAAGCGGGACAGAGAAGAAGAGGCCGACATGGACCAGCACAAGATGGCAGAGAGGGAAGTGGTAACAGTTGTGACTGACCAAGAAGAATTGGGAGACAGGTTGGTGGCAGAACTCATTTTAGAAATGAAAAGTGAGCTAAAAAATTAAATTAAAAAACTGCGCTCCTCAGTGGATGCAGGGACTAAAAAACTGGAAATGCTAGCAAAGAGAATGGAAACTGTGGAGGAGAGAATTTCTACCCTAGAAGATTAAGCAGTTACAGTTGAGGATCAGCTAGTATAAGTGCATGGATCATTAATATTTCTAACACATAAAACAGAAGATCTGGAGAATAGAGCCCGTAGGGATAATTTTAGATTTGTGGGATTTACGGAGGGGAGTGAAAAAACCAATATGAGAGAGCTAATCTGGGCTTTTCTCAAAGACCAATTCCCAGAGGAATCCCACCTACATGAGGCAGGGATGGAAAGGGCACACAGAACGGGCAGACCTCCGAATAAAAAATATCCCAGGCCACGCACTATACTAGTGAAATTTGCAAGTTTTCAGACTAAAGAAGAAATACTGTGGAAAGTCAGGGAGAAAAAAGAGTTGTTATTTGAAAACAATATAGTTAAAGTCTTTCCAGATTATACTGCTGAAACTATGGCAAAAAGAAGAAAGTGGAGCAAATACTTTGGGATTTTACATGAGAGAGGATTAAAACCTTTCTTAAAGTTCCCTGCAAAAAGGCTCATTTCCCTAAATGGGAAGCCTAAAGTGTTCTCAGCAACAAAGGAACTAGAGGCCTTTTTGCATCTGTCTCCCACTGAAGGAACTGAACTTTAAGTGAAAGACTGCTGTGTGCAGAAGAAGGAGGCAGTGAGCAGTATTTTAATCTAAAATTATAAAGAACGGGCAGACTATAAAAAGAGAGCCAGAAAGAGTGTACTGGCTCTAATGTAAAGGGGAATAGTCTGATGGTAGGACGAGGTTCTGGTTGCTTTCTCAGTATAAAGGGAAAGCATTGTATCTCATATAGTTCCCCAGATGGATTTGATAAGGGTTTTTGGATGGTATGTTGAGGTGCAAGTTCTGGTTTGGGCAAAGGGAGGGGAGGAGAACGCCTCTTGGTTGGGGGTTGGAGGCTTAAAAGGAATATGTATAAGGGTGTGGGAAGCAATCTGCGAATGGAAAAAAATTACAGATTATGGATTACTCAGAGTGGATTCAATGGAAGGGAAGATGGGCAGGGCTGGACAAAAAACTGGGGCAAAAACTGGATCGGGGGAAACCAAAAGATAAAAGTTTGGAATATCAATAATAACAAGAGGAGTGGTAGTAGAAGGGAAATTGGCAATAAAAACAAAAACGATGAGAAAATAAAGTCGTTAACTTTAAATGTAAGGGGGCTTAATTCATCGGCAAAACGTAAAAGAGTAAGGAATTTACTATATGAAAACTCTGTTGATATCTTTTTTCTCCAAAAACAAACTTGTTAGCAAGTGATGTAAAAAGGTTTGCAAATAATAATATAAGGAAAATGATAGCATCATGTGCGAGAAAGAAAAAAGTGGGGGTATTAATTGGATTCAGTAAAATAATGATTTTTAAACTGAGCAAGACTATAAAGGATAGAGAGGGTAGGTTTTTGTCAATTACTGGAGTTCTACAAGGAGAATGGGTGACTTTGTTGAATATATATGCTCCAAATATAAATCAGCTTGAGTTTTTAAAGCATTTTGTTCCTATTATATAGATAACATAAAGGGAACGTTGGTGATATAGGGTGACCTAAACACACAATTTACTGATCTAGATGCGTCAAAAAGGAGCCCTATTAGGAAACCACAGGCAATAATTAGGGAACTGTTCATTGCCGAAGATATTTTTGATGTATGGCGCCATCTTAATAGAAGCAGCAGAGAACATACGTTTTATTCCCAGGTACACAACAGCTATTTTAAAATAGACCATGTACTTATGGGCAGTCAGGATATTTGGAAATGTAAGTGCTGTTATATGATACCATTGGTATTTACTGACTGCAATGCGAGAGTAACTGAATTGAAATTAAATAATGCCCTAATAGAGAACTAATACAATTGGTCCTTAGATAGGGGGCTCTTGAAAAATTAAGAAATCAAGGAACAAATTGAAAGGAGTATTGAAGAATATATAGAATTCAATCAAAACTCAGTTGAGCGCTCAGATACTTTTTGGGAGGTTGCAAAGGCCACCATAAGGGGCAAGATCATAGCTCTACTGGCATACGTTAATAAAAAAAAAAGAAACAGGCTATACAAGAGACCTATGCAAAATTACGCAGGTTAGAAGCACTTAAAATACGCCCCTCCAAATTGGTACAAAATCAAATAAAGGTGAAAGAAAGAATAAATACAATTGAATTAGACAAAGTTAAGACACAATTAAAGTGAATAAAATTTATTACTATAACCACAGTAATAAGGCAGGCAGAGCATTGGCACGTTTGGCCAAAATACAACAGCAAAAGTCAGACATAACGACTGTTATAAAAGAAGATGGAACGGTAGCATATGAGCAAGAAGAAATCCAGGCAGAATTCTTGGATTTCTATAAAAAGATATATTCTTCATTGGACCCAAATCCTAAGGAGATAAAAGAATTCTTAAATAATATTGAACTTCCCAAATTAAACAAAGACCAGCAGGCTTATATAAATGCACGAATTATGTCAATAGAGTTAGAGGAAGCCATAGAGAGTCTGCAAAATAATAAAGCAAATGGACCGGATGGTTTCCCTACTGAATTTTATAAGGCATATGTTAAACTATTGTTTCCCCACTTGACCAAATTATTCAATGAAATTTTAAAGGTTGGAGAAATGCTCACTTCTTTTTATGATGCGCAAATCACACTAGTACCTAAACCAGGCAGACCTGTTAATAGATGTGGAAGTTATAGACCCATCTCGCCTTAAATACAGACTTCAAAATATTTGCTGAAGTCTTGACTACCAGACTTAAAGCTATAGTGCGGGAAATAGCATATCAAAATCAAGCAGGCTTCATCCCTAAGCGTCAAGGTACAGATAATATAAGAAAAGTGATAAATTTAATATATGCACAAAATAATAAAAAAACTTCAGCTATGATTATAGCAGTCGATGCTGAGAAGGTCTTTGACTTCCTGGAGTTGACATACCTTTTTGCTATGCTAAGAAAGGTGGGTTTACCTCTTAACTTTCTTAGGTGGGTAACAGCTATATATGCTCACATATATAAAGTGAATGGGCAAAACACAGAAGCTTTTGAAATAAATAGGGGAACAAGGGTGTCCATTATCTCCGCTTTAGTTTAATATCGCGCTGGAGGGCTAGCGACAGCACTGAGACAAAATAAACAAATTAAGGGTTTAACTATAGGGGAGCAGGAATATAAGCTGGCTCTATTGGTGGATGACCTAATATTATTTATGGATGATCCAGAAGAGTCTCTCTCACCTTTATTACAAACAATAGAGCAATTTGGTAAAGTAGCTGGATATAAAATAAATAAAGATAAATCCCATGCATTTATATTTGCCTCTACAAAGGAAGAACAAATGCAAATAAAAGAAATCTCTCCATTCCCCGAAAATGATAAAGGGATTAAGTACCCAGGAGTTATATTAACTAAGGACTGCAAAGATTTATGCATGGCTAATTTCCCTCCTATCCTTAAGCAAATTCGACAAGAATTTAATAGCTGGCAAAATTTAATGTGTTCATGGTTGGGGAGAATTAACCTATTTCAAATGATAGCGTTGCCCAAGTTGTTGTATAAATTTATGGCATTACCAATTGAAATCCCACAGTCCTTTTTTCAGCAAGTAGAAGCACTAGTCAGAGACCTTGTATGGAGAGGGAGAAAACCTAGACTAAAAATTGGCACAATGTTCCAACTAAAAGAAAAGGGTGGTTTAAATATGCCATATGTTAAATTACATTATAAGGCAGCTATTCTTACTGAAATACAGTATTGGTACCATTGCCCCAAACAACCAGAATGGCCGGTAATTGAGAGTGAGTTACTACACTTCAAGTCATTGAAGGAGGTGCTAGTAGATGAAGCAGTGATCCCTATAGACTTTAGAAGGGAACATCCCTTTGCGAATGCTTTGATAAAACAACGGAGAGGGATACAAAGGAAATTAAAAGACAAACCTCAGGTGTCTCCATACTCACCAGTTCATAGAATTTGCATAAGAGAGAGGGAAATAGCTCCTAATTAAGTTAGACAACTGGAACAAAAAGGGATCATGAAGGCATATCGACTCTTCGATAAAGGGAAATTTAAATCAATCCACATATTGGAAGGAGAAATACAAGGGAAAATTAAAATATTCTAGTATCTGCAGCTAAAGAGTATATTTAAAGCTCCAGACTTGATAGACAGTTATGGCAGGAATTCTGGGGGAGTTGAAAAAGTATTGTTTAATTTAACAGGAACAAAGGGCAAGCTATCCAGCATATACAAGGAGCTTAAGTTACTTTTATATCTGGGACAGCAGTCATATATAAATAAATGGGAAGGGGAATTAAATAAAAAATTCATGGATTCTGACGTTAAAGACATATGGAGACACATGCATTGTTCTGCGTCGGCCCTACAGGTTAAAGAAACTCAGATAAAGACCACTACAAGATTTTATTTAACTCCCTCACAATTGAAATATCATAAAACATACGGTAATGGACTTTGTTGGAAGGGGTGTGGGCAACAAGGCACTCTGAAGCATTGTTTGTGAAGCTGCCCGTATGTGCAAAGGTTTTGGAGTCAAGTATGGGCATATATTACAAAGATAAATGGAAATCTGGTACCCTTTAAACCTGAAACTGCTTTGCTAGGGATTTATCTGCCAAACAAAACCATAAGGAAACATCAGGAATCTTCAAAAATTTTATGCTTGGCGGCAATCAACATCATCGCCAGACACTGGAAGTCAGTAGGGTCATTGCTGATCAAGAAATGGATAAGCAGATTGTGGTACATATTTACGATGGAAAAACTGATGGCGGAATTAAAAAGTAAAAAAGAGGACTTGGAAGCAGCCTGGTTTAGTATAATTGCAGCAATTGAAAATGAGGAATTTTTTAAAAATGATAAAACAATTCTGTTTGATCGATATCTCTGAGTTGACCATAAAGTGGGAGATAATGATATTAATGTAACACCATAGACTATGTATATCTAGCACAAAAGCAGGACACATTCTGTGTGAGAATATTAAGAACACTAATGTAAAAGTAAAAAAAAGAAAAAAGCATGGCATCCAACCCCCCATGCCCCAACATTGCCCCTATGCACAGGCAGGCGAAGCCAAATCATGCCATGCTATGCCAGGAGCGCCCCCAGCCCAGCCCTGCCGATTACTCACAGTTAGCAGTATAGCAGCACACAGCCAAATTCACTGGAGAATGGGATGGCTCTGGGCGGTGTGTGCCATTTTTGGTTTTTGGCACTTCTCTTTCTATTGGCTGCAGCCTTGTACCAATCAAACAATTGATTCAAAGTCTGCCTTACCCCATGACTCAACTGTCTCCTTCCTCAACTGTCCCCTTCTATCTTCCCCTCCTACCAAATATGGCACTGTTTCCAGAAGCTTCTGGGAGCTTCTCCAGCCAGGCCCTGACGTGCAGGCACTTCTGAAGTTTTCCTGAACTTCAGAAACTGCTGTTTCTGGGTCGAAGACTGCAAAATTTGGCAATTTGCAAAAAATTCCAAAAACTACGTTTCATCCCCCATGAGCTTTTTGGAGTGCACACCTGGCCCACCAAACAGCTGATGGGGGTGCTCCTCTCAGGGGCCTTCAATTAGCTGTTTGATGTGCACACACCCGATCAGCTATTTGGTTGGCTGGGTGTATGCACCAAATAGCTCATGGGGGGCAAGAGGGCCACCCATCAGCTGTTTGGCAGAAGCTGTTCCTGGGGCCGAATCCTGCTGAGCAGCGTTTGCCTGGGAGTTCTGTCCCATGTGAACAGCTCCTCAGGCAAACCCACGGTATGGCAGTACCTGTGATATTAGCCTTCACACCCAGATTACAGAGGGAGGGCTGCACAGGTGAAAAGCCCACCAACCCAAGGAGTGGTGATTGCAGTGGTTCACCCAGGGGTGGGTCAGAGAGCTGCCTCACTGCCATCACTTCTGCTTTCACACTTTGTCTCTTCTTGGCACACAGGGGTTGAAACTCACCCCAAAAAAGAGTGGGTGGTTGGGCGATGATTCATACAAATCAAGAGATGTGGCTAGTAAGTAAACCTATTGATTCTGAAAACATAGTATATAGTGATGTCTCTCACTCAAAATTATTCACACTGGAAATGAATGTGTACCTGACTGCCCTCTGTTCTCCAATTTGGTAAAACTTCTGACAGCAAGTATCAGAGGGGAAAATTAAATGAGTTAAAATTAATAACAACCTACATAGACTCTCTCTCCATGTCCATGACATGTTGCTGTACATTTCAAACCATTCAGTGTCAGTTCCAAGACTATTGAAAGTGAAAAAATAATGTCCTTCTTAGTGCTGTGAAAAATGGCACAAAAGTACAGATTATCACACTGAAGCAGCAGGATCATGGAACATAATCTTATTAGATGACATTCACCCTTGCACAGAAGATCAGCATATGATTTATGTACTGCCAAAGTCTCAGTTAAATCCTGTCTTCTGTTGCAAGCCCTATGTTGGGTCTTCTGCCCAAGGCTGGATTCCAGACACACCCAAAATGGAGATAAAATAAGATTCTCTCATCAAAGAAGGCATATAGCATCAACTCTGAAATAATATCCTCTGAAATAATGTGTATTTTCATACGTGACACCACCGCCCGTGGCTGGGCTAAGCTCAGATGTGCTCTGGGCTCCCTGCTGGTGCACATCCCAGGTTAAGCTAAACCCTGCCACGGTCCGAAGAAGCCTACCCTGGACCATGGTAGACCAGGTCATCACGTCTGATGGCCTGCTCCACCTAAACCCAGATGATGGCTAGAGCCATTCCAGGTGGGTGAGGCAGCCTCATAGGCCATTACACCCACCCATCAGGGAGGAGGTGGGGACGCGCTGAGGAGCATGAGGGGCGTGGCCCTGTGGACCCATATCTGCACATCCCCCACTTTCTCCACGTCGCTTCCCCAGCTCCGGCCACCAGTACATTTGTTCGGTGGCCGGGCAGACCCCTGCCAGGGTCTGCTACTAACCCCATTAAGCCTAAGGCTAAAGAAAATAATCAGGAAGGTTTGGTACGGAATTATTCAAAACTATATATTTCTACCTTTGGATTCTGTGAAAAGTAACAACAATAACTTCCTCGGCTCCTTCAGCCTTTCCCACCGACCCCCCTCCGCCTCCTCCTCTATGCGCCCCTTCCGCAATATGCAGGCCCTGACTCCCTCGGAGTTTGCCGCACATCTCTCCCCCCTTCTCCCCCCTGTTTTCGCCTCCTCCTCCCCTGACTCTGCTGTCTCTGCTCTCAACGCTTCTCTCTCCTCGCCCCTTGACTCTCTTGCCCCCCCCTCTGCTCGCCCCGTCCGCCCCCTCGACCCCCGCCCCTGGCTTACCCCTGCCATCCGCTACCTCCGCTCCTGCACCCGGGCTGCCGAACGCCTCTGGCGCAAATCCCGCTCCCTCCCTGACTTCCTCCATTACAAATTCTCCCTCTCCTCCCTCTCCTCGGCTATCTCCCTAGCTAGGCA
>QEPC01013547.1:632687-651290 GCA_003113815.1 Sphenodon punctatus
GAGCCAGTAGAGAGGGAGAGGTTGATGATGTGCAGGAGGGAAGGGGTGACAGTGGGAACAATGGAGGTCAGGAGGCGGGAGGGGATGGGGTGAAGGGGGCAAGTGGAAGGGTTGGAGGAGGAGAGCAGAGATGAGATTTCCTCCAGGGAGGTGGGAGGGAAGGAGGACAAGAGGGCAGGAGGAGGAGGAAGAGGAGAGGAGTGGGAAGCGATGTCGAGGCGGATCTTGTCTATCTTGGAGGTGAAGAAGGAAGCAAGATCCTGAGCAGAAAGGGAAGAGGGAGGAGGAGGACAGGGGGACTTGAGGAGGGAGTCAAAGGTAGAGAACAGGTGGTGAGGGTCCCGAGAACAGGTCTCAATGCGGGAGGCATAGTAATTCTGTCTAGCGAGGGAGACAGCAGAAGTAAGGGAGGAGAGACAGAATTTGAAGTGAAAGAAGTCAGCATGAGAGTGGGATTTGCGCCAAAGGCATTAAGCAGCATGGGCAAAGGAGCGGAGGTGGCAGATACTAGGGGTGAGCCAAGGATGGGGGTTGTGGGAGCAGGCAGGGTAGGAGAAGAGGGAGGTAAGGGAGTCAAGGGTGGTGGAAGAGAGGCATTGAAAGCAGAAATGGTAGGATCAGGGGAGGAGGAGAAGACTGAGGGGAGAAGGGGGGAGAGAGAGGATGCAAAGTCCAGGGGGTTAATGGCCTGCAGGTCATATAGAACAATATAGAAACCCAAAGTTGTGATATGTGCTTTGGGAGGTGATGAGAGAAATTAAAGGTGTATAATGCCAAAAATCTTGGAACAGCTGTAAAGGAATTTAATAATCAAAAGTTAACCTTGTGTTTCTATATCAGCTGGGTTTCTAGAAACAACTTACAGGTCTTCCTTTAGGTCCTCGGTCTCCTCTTGGTCCCTGTGAGCCTGGAGGTCCCTAAAGCAAAGATTCAAATTGTTATACATATTTACAGAGCTGTAAAAATAAAGTCATTGCTCGAAAACAAAGTTTAAATTAGCTTTCCCAGGAACATCTATAAGCATAATATACCAATGTACTTGCTTTGTTTGTCTTCTAAAGATGGAGTCACTTTCTCATTCAGGAGGCTAAGCAATATCTTAAACAACTAGCTTCTCTTCCCTTCAAGTGCTCACAATATTTTTCCGCCAGTAATCCCCAGAAGCTGGTGAACCAGTGTTTATGCACTAAATCAGAGTCACATATTTAGGGGCAACCAGCAAGAGGATTGCATATACTGTCTGCTGTGGAGCCTAGGCCTGCAGACTCCCTGGCCATTTTTACATGAGCAGCGGGATGCAGCGTGTTGAAGAACGTGCTTCCTGAAAAGCCCTGTGGGATACTTTTAGATGCATTGGAAGTAGGCGGCCACCATAGGAATCACAGCTCATGTAGTCTTTCTGAAGCCATATTTGGGAAACTCCAATATTGAGGCTTCCCAAATGCGGCTTCAAAAAAACTGCGTGAGCCATGATTCCTATGGATGCCAACTACTTCTGGTGCATCTAAACGCACCCCATGGGGCTTTTCAGGAAGCGTGTTCTTCAATGTGCTGCATCCCATTGCTCGTGTAAAAGTGGCCCCTGTGTGGCAGCATACAGGAGACTTTGTGGGCTGTGGGATCTAGCTGACAAGGCATGGGGATGTTGAGCTCCACATCCTTCAGCAATGTGGAGGTGGCTGCAACACAGTGAAGGTTATTCATGACCCTGGAATTACCAAATCAGAAACACTGCTCCCTAATATTTGTACGTCCTTCTATCACACTTTGTGGATGAATATGCAGAGGAGAATCAGGTCAATGTTCTGTAGATCTTACTTATTATTGCGGTGAGGCAGAGGTAATGAAGATTCATTCCAACACCACATGCATTTCTGTAAAGAAAGAGCTTGACTTTGGGGGTTTTATCATTCCAAAGAACACAGAATAAAAACAGAGCACTTAGAAAGGCTCACAAAAATCAAATGTCTATCTAGGTTGGAAGATCAATCTCACCGCAGTAACAGAAGGTAATGGTCAACGAGTGAAAACAGACATAACACTAGCCCACTTTAGCCTGTGATAGCCCGCCTTAGCCTGGAACTCACCTGCATGTCTGTTGTGTTCACCCGATATCACCCTGGGGCAGGCTGCCAACCGCTATGGGATTCGTCAGGCAACGGTCGTCAAAGGGTACTTTCAGACATGACGCTAACCACCCTTTAACCACCCTTGGTGGTTATTTATGCATGTTTCAGGGCTGCATAGGGCACCTATACAGCCCTGCAACATGCATAAATAACCACCAAAGGTGGTTAAAGGGTGGTTAGCGTCATGTCTGAAACTACCCAAAGTCGCAGCCTGTGCAAAGGCCTGGCCACCTGAGCTAAACTGGGCTAACCATCTCCCTCCCTTCTGTTACAGGCCTGCCCAGCCCTTCCCCGAGGTGAGGCTAGAGGATCGGGCCCAGAAGAGCGCGGTCCAGGTCCCCCAGATCAACTGATCAGGGCAGCGGGTTCTTGGGCTCCTCCAGGTTCCACCAATCAGCTGTTCAGTGGGGCCGGGGTGTACGTGTTCCTCCAGCACCAGATCAGCTGATGGGGACCCAAAGATGTGCCCTCACCCAACCCGAGAGACCAAACAGCTGAAGGGGGCACCAAGGAGAGCACCCCATCAACTTTTTGGAGCACACCTTTCGGCTGGATGAGGGCATGCCTTTAGGGCCCTCATCAGCTGTTTGGCGTCAGCTCTTCGCAGGGGCCTGATCCTGCTGAGCAGCAAGGACCTGGGAGTCCTGTCCTGTCCCATGTGGACAGCTTCTCATGCTGACCCAGAGCATGGAGGGACCTGTAACAGCAACCCTCACACCTGTGTTATAGGGGGAAGGGCTTCTCAAGTGAACAGCCCTCCCCACCAATCCAAGGAGTGGTGGCTGCAGTGGCCCACCACGGGATGGCCTGGGGAGCTGCTGAGCCACCATCATGTCTGTTTTCACCCAGGGAGAGAAAATGATAGAATAGTGCAATTGCCAGGAATGCGTGAAAGAAACTCAAAGGGTGAAGGGGGTTACACAGAGGTACCACACACAAAACTGGAAAATGAGGTGGAAACAAGCTCTGAAGGATGTAGTTAGTATTAAACAGTAACCAGCATCCTCCAAATGTTGCTGGACCAAGCCCTGGTCTCCTGCATGCAAATGTATCTTTGAGATGCATGCCAAAGGCACAGTGTTAATGTTTGCCATCAATCTCTTTACAAACTGATCTTCAAGGGAAATGGGTTAGATGCTGACAAGACACAAGTCTCCCATCCAGGCACTCCATGACACTATTGCTGCTCCCTGTCCTATCAATTTAGTGTCAGGAGACTCTTGTGAACCTACCGTTCTACTTGTTGTGCGCTGCTTAACTTTCTCCCATCACTGTGCATTCAGAGCAGACAACATTCACTTTGCTAGAGACTCCACAGCTGTGTGGGGCTGCTTTGCATTTTCCATCTCTTACTACTCTGATTCACTTGCATTCCTAGAGGGAACATTCAGTACTGTCTGGCTTCCTGAATTTCTTCCCTTAATTGCTTTTTCTATACCTCTTTGCTGTGGTTTCGCTGCTCCTGCAGACATGCTCACTGAGATGTCTGTTCCTGTGGGACAGGAAACCAGGCTGTAGGTAACTTGCCCCTTTGTTGGTTTGTTTTAAGATGTTGTAGAGTTGAGGCAAATAACATGGCCTGCACGGTTTGGTAGATCTCTTACACCTTCCATATGGCTTTCAGATATATGCAAATCCTCCCCACCTTCTGACATCAGCACTACAGCATTACTGTAGTGAGGAGGGGAAATAGAATTCTCTGAACTAGTCTCATCAACACATTGGGGATACAGACAGACACCAAAACATGGTCCCCTAATTCTAGTCTTCCCATTCTCAGAGGAAGCACAACAGTTATAGTGCAGAAAAGGTCCTTTAAAAACAAAGAAGTTGGGGCAGAATGTGCCCCTTTCATTATTTGTTACATTAAAAAATATAAGTCAGATAGATGGGAAATGAGGTTATGAGAAAAAAAATTAAATTTAAGGAACTACTTACTGATGGTCCTGACCGGCCCCTTATCCCTGTAACCTAAACAAAGAGAAGGAGTAAGCTTTAAAAACACTCTGGGACCTGGGGATGCATTTCTCACGACTGTCACTTACAGAAGGCAAGATAAGCTCTCAAACAGCATTAAACATTTATTTTAAAAAAACTCCTTTTAAGTTTTGGCACCTCAGTTGAACAACTGAAAAGAGACTTTTGTAAGTCATGCTATTTTTGTGCCAGTGAAGTACGGAGATCTACAGAGTGAGCAAGAAAGGGCTCTTTTCTCTTTTCAGGTACATCACTGACAGTTTGGCTTGTGTAAGAAATGCAGAGTGGAAGTTATAAACAGGGGCCCATGTTCATTGTGTTTTCAAAATGCGATAAACACGGATCCCTGCTTATTAATTCTGACCCTGCAAACTGATGAGTACCCTTTATGGGAATAAAGGGCATTGTTCACCTGGGAGAAATGGACCCAACATGCCCATCAAGACTTGGGAACAATGTCATCCACTATTACCCTCTCACTCCATTGTTATGCAAATCCTAACATCAGCTTGATATTAATTGTCCATTCAATTATGCTTACCTATCTGACTCCCAGGAGTATTACGGGGATAAATTCTCTCAAGATAGTAAGACAATTAGTTGTTATAGTAATGGGGGTATATTAACATTTACAAAAGACAGCTGTGGTTTATACATAAATACAAGCTTCTGTCTAAGAAGGACAATCTGTTTCTGGATTGCAGTCTATGTTTTTTGGTGAAATAATTTGCATCTCTCTGTCTCTCTCTCATTTGCTAAAATGTCCCGTGGTATCTATGATGCCATTATATGGTTAGCTATTTTTTTTATCTCTTTAACATACAACATGTAAAATCTAGATGACAGTAAGCGCTGTTAAATGAAGGGGGGGGGGGGAGGACTTACCACTGGCACTATTCCAGGTTCTCCTTTTTGTCCCTGAACAATAGAGAACAAAATTATCTTAGACAAGCAAACAGTGACAAACCAACAACTTATTCACTGATAAGAGCACATATTTTTCAGCACTGCAGGTGACACACAAAGCTGCCATAGCATAACATACATGAGCTAGGAAATCAAAGTGGTGTTGTACTTGGTCCATAAATATTAAAACTGGTCTTTTGCACTATGGTTTCATAAAATATTATAAAAGAACCATTTCCATTCCATTAAACTTTTATTGGCTCAGGTCACAATCTTCCAGTGCATAAGGTGCTTACACACATGTAATTTGGCTACCAAAGTGCAACAGTAGGCTTAACTGGATGCCAAATCCTCACTCACAGCAAGAGACATCATCCTGCAGCATAGCCACTGTTATCAGGCTACTGCCTGTGATGTGGAATGTGGAACTCACCTCTCCCTGAGAGCATACTTACGTGGTCAGACAGACCACATTCAAGTGCTGACCATGTAGGGTGCAGCCAGACAAGACAAGGAGGGGATGCTCCTACGCCTTGGGCAGCCCTCCCCCTCCCTGGGCAGACAGGTCACATGATGCAACATGTGGCCAGTGGCAGCCAGATGTTTCTGCCACCATGTGGTGGGGAGAACAGCTGCTCGCTATGAGAGGCATTCTCAGAATAATTCCAAGGAAGTGTTGTGGAGAAGTCTTACCCCAACTGGGGTAAGGCTATGGCCGGGCTCCTTCTGCCTGCCCTGCAGTGAACTGTGTGGCAGTGCTGTGAGTGCCCATCGCACGTGGCCACATAGTGGCCGGGGGTGGAATTTTGGTCTGGCCAGAAAAGGGAGGCAGGGCAGGGCCAGGTGTACTCTCATTTGGTTGGTGTTGTGGTGGCAGCTCCGGCAGGGGCCAGCACACCCCGCTTCCCTGTGACCAATGTGCCCAGCTGCCCACACTTGCCCGGCAGCATGGCAGCAGTGATTGCCCACCATGGGGCCACACGGGGATTGGGCCCTCTTGTTTGAAGACACCCTTAGGGGTGCTGTGCTGTGCTCTGAGGGGTGATGATGCATATGCGTGTGAGACCAGGCAATGGGCAATGATGCCTCTCATGGTGAAAGAGGATTTGGTACCCACTTAAATCTAGCGCAGCAATTGTCAACATAACTGACGTTAGGTAGTTTGTCCATTCCCTGTGAAATTGCGGCAAAAGAAACTCTCAAGCAAAGATTCCCAAACTATGGGTCATGACCCGAAGTAGGGTCACACTATCTACTGATGGGTTTAGGATCCCAACTAATATTTCATGCCTTTTGTTTGGTTTTGCTGCTGTCTGGAGTCCTGTCATTATATTTAAACCTCGAAACTTGGCTACATGGCAAAATGTTTGGGAACCACTTTCTTAAATAGTCTTAGTGGTAACTATAGTTCAATAAAGGATTACAATAAAGGGTTACACTAATGGGTTGTTAACCCAAGGGACAAAGTTGAGTTCCTACACGATGCCTTTGTTTTATTCATTCTCGGATGGGATTCAACACTTGAGTTGTTCAATAAAGCAGTGATGTTAGCTGAGCTTCCCCCACAGAGTTTGAATTATGCCATTTTTGATAAAGGAAGGAATGTGGGGAAAGTGTTCTTTTAAACTTCTCTTCATGACACACAATAAGCATATGGCATTATATACACAAAATACTCATTTTATGTAGACTCTAGTTATTGTTGCAAAAATCTGAGGGTCTACAGTAAGCTGCATGCATGCACCATGTACAGGTTGCATGTGCATCTGCATCAAGTACATAATGGGTGGTACATAATGTGTATGCCCCATGTGCACACCATACACAATTGAAGTTTTCTGTGCATACAGTGCATTCATGGTGTGCACACATTCAGCACAGTGTGTGACTGTGCATGCTGCATGTGTGTACGGGATACGCATACCTTGGATCGGCCCCTTTAAGTAACCAAGGGTCAAAACGTACTAATTAGGTACATTTAAATAGAAAATGCAACAGACACAGGCCACAGTCATAAAACCACACACCTATGGAACATTGGCTGTGCACTAGCCACACCCATACAATGTTAGCCACTCAGGAGTCACTCTCATGGAATACTAGCCGTACACCAGTCACGCGCACAGAATACCTGTACACCAGACATCCAAACAGAACACACTGCGCACTAGCCGCACTCTCCGAACACACAGCACAATAGGTGACACTGGCAACCAAATGGAATATCCAAAACCACACACTAAGCACACATAAAAAATACTAACCACACACAAGAAACACGCTCCACCTAACACCACACAACAGCACCACACTAGCTACACATAGGAAGCAGTAGCCACACATATAGTGCACTAACCATGCATACAGAACATAACAACACAATAGCTGGGCACACTAGACACAAAAAATGACACACACAATACAATCCAGCCACACCAGTCACAACAATGGAACACTTAACACCCCAGCCACAATAAGTGGGATAAGCAGCATTTATGATATCTTAATATTAATTTTGGTACGGTGTCTTGAATAAAGGATTAAAGTTTATTTACAGTTTTAACAAACTGAAATAAACAGATAACATTTTAAACAATTTAAATAAACAGATAAAATTAGCTAAACTTACCTTCCTTCCTCTACCTACAAAAAGAAAAACAAAAGAGATTAATGCAGTGAGAAAGATATGAGAGTATAGTGTAGAGCTTCTGCAAATACCTATTGTTTTTTACCCACCGGTAATACCTTCAATTTTGGATAAACGTTTGGTTACCCAATCAGTACCCACATACTGAGACAGGTAACCAACTCCTTAAAATTGTGGCTATTACTGTCTGTGGGTGAGACAGCATGATGGTGGCAGTTGGCAGGTGGGCAGGGGTCAGCGATTCTTGCACAAGTGATTGACTTGCTGCTCATTTGCCCACCACCATCATGCTGCCCTCCAACATGTATGGCTGGAATGGGTATCCATCAAGTACCACTTAAGTGGACTTGCAGTATCCAAACTGGAAGAGGCCGTTCAGATACTGCAAATTCAACAGGCTTACCCATTTTACCAAGTACCTGTTTCAGCTCTATTAGAGGGAGTGAATGAATGGACGTGAGACTACCATGGAGGCACATGAACTAGCTTTATAAATGGGAAAAGCTTAGGAACTGTCCAGAGGAACATCTTCTTTCTGTATCTGAATGAGGAAAGATAAAGGTTTGACCAGAATCCCCTGTAGCTCTCAACTAGAGCTCTAACTGGACACCTGAAGATTCAGGCACTGCCAATGAATCTGGTGTGCCCGAATCGACCTGGCCTTCTTTGGGCACCATCGATGCCCAAATGAGACCCAGTGGACTGTTCAAATGAGTCAGCTGGCCTTTGAAAGTGACATATCCCAGCCGGGACTGCTGCAGATCCTGGCTCCACAGCGGTCCCAGCTAGGGACTGTCATGTTCCAAGACTATCTCCCCATGCACAATGCCTCTCATCTGAGAGGCATTGTTGGGGGTGGGGGGAATGCCAGCAAGCTTTTGAAAATGACAGGCCCTGGTTGGGACACACTACAGCAGTCCTTTCAAAGAGCACTGTGGGGGGGAAGCCCCAGTCCATCCTTGAAACTGAAAAAAACCTAGCTGGAGCGCAGAGTCAAACTCCGTAGCACTTCCAGATGAGACTTGTACGTTTCTCTGGGTACTGCTGGCATTTTTGGGGTATCGGGTACCGAAATGGTCCTCAGGTAGCCTGTTGTGTGCCCCAAAGCACAGGCATTACCTTCGGGTACTGATTTTAGTATCCGTTGCAGCTCTACACCTAACCCCTCTTGGTTTGGCATAGAATACAAAATACTATGTTATTGCAGTCCTTGCCGATTGCCAAATGAGATTTTCATGGTGACTGCTGTGTAGCTATGGAAATTTCTCCTTCAGTGGAATTTTTATGAATGTGGATGCATCTGGTCCCAAGTCCCTTTAGGAATATCTGAAGTACATTACTTCCAAATACACTGAGCATTAATCTAATTCTGCTCCCATCCATCTCCCATTGTCTTCAGTGGAGAAGAGCAACACCAATGCTGAACACTTTTGGAATTACATCTGCATCACACCATTTGGCTGTGATTTTTGAAAAGCTACAGTGGACCTAACAATCACTGGGGTTTTTTTCAAACTCTTATAATACTAGCTTACATGCTAACTTGTAATGAATGTGTAACTGTGAAGTCAAGCTCCTAGAAAACACAATCCTTAGTCAGAACATTTATTTAATCTTTAACAGCATGAAGGTACTCTAGAATCTCTATATAAACTGTGAGCTTGAAACCACTTACTCCTAAGTAGTCCTTACTCCTAAGTGATTTGAGGATTGCTGACACTGTGTCATCTTCTTCCTCTTTGGTGGTTGAAAACACCAAGCCTTTAGCCTAATGCCTCTTAATGCACTCCAGGCATGTACCATCTGCTTATTAATGCATGCCATGTCTTGTTTTATTGCTTAATTATACATCATTCTAGTCTATAGCTTGAGTCTTACTCTAAATTGTCTATGCTAATCTAAACAGCGATAATTATTTCCGTGTTGGAGACTTTAAAATAGTTTTATATATTCTATTTTGTTTAAATGGCTTAACTCATAATATTAAGGAAACTTAAAAAGCTCAGAGTTTTGTTTATCAAAACATAAAGCCAACTTTTGTTGTTGAAAAATATTTAGCTGGAAATGTAACAAGACCTATGTCTCTCCCATAAGATTAATGACATGACATGTCCTGCTTCTGAGGCCGCTTTTAGACGATAGCGGCAGTGTCCGCGCTTGTTTTTCAAAACTACCGTGAGGCGGGTTTACACGTGACACCGCTGCCGATTATGCGCATGTGTGGGTGCCGCGCATCCATTTCCGGCCGCGAGCTGACCGGGTTGCCGATCGAGGGTGGACATACGGGGCCGGAAATGGATGTGCATCGCCCACACATGTGCATAATCGGCGGCGGTGTCACGTGTAAATCCGCCTCCCGGTAGTTTTGAAAAACAAGCACGGGCGCCGCTGCGGTCATCTAAAAGCGGCCTGAGTTGGGACATAGACAGGAAGTGGAGAAGCTCATGGCAACTATCTTTACAATATTTAGCCAACCCCTTCTAAATCTTTGTAAATTATTTATTTGTTATTGATTGATTGATTTGGTTCATTCAGACTTAGCAAATGCCTGAAAGTGAATTAAGTAGATGAAAATGAATTAAACTTCTTTTAAAACTTACAGTTAATAGAACTCAGAGGACAAGTTTAGGAATTGCCTGTGATTCTGAATGTGTATGCATTGGCAGAGCCCATTCACTTCAAAGACACTTAAGGTACAGACACATGAGACATTATTCTACTTTGGACGGCCTTATCCCATTTTGGGCAATGTTAGGATGTGATGCACTGACTTGTAGATGTTCACCTATCTCCATGGCAGGGTGGGCAGTCAGCTACTACTCAATGTGTCCTCAGAAAAAGGCTGTAGAGGGTGCAGCATATAGTTAGATTGCCAAAAGTGGGATAAGGCTGCCCAAAGTGGGTTTAAGGGCCTGCCTGCCATGTGGCCAGGCCATGAAGCCCTGCCAGGAGGCAGGGTCTGTGGAAAAGGCTGGGAAGAGTATGCTCCTTCTGCCTGCCTAACTGGGAGAGGAGAGTCTGGCAGAAGCATGCACTATATTCCCAGGCCCTCCTCCCCCAGCACACGCCCAACAGTTAGTGGATAGGGGGGCAGAGGAGCACATACATGCCTCTCTCTCCACTCCAATTTCCCCCAATAAGCTATTTGTTGGAGGGGGAGGGCAGGTGTGTATGTACTCCTCCCGATCTCCCCCAATCAGCTGTTTGCCAATGTAGGAAAATGAGCACATGGACTCCTCCCAGGCTCCCCTCCGCTACAACAAACTGTTAGATGGGGGAGGAGCACACACATTCCTCCACACACCCCCAACAGCTGCCAATGGCAGCAGGCCCAATATTTCAGTGCATCAGGAATCGGAGCATCCAGTGCCATGTGGTCATCTCCTCAGCCTGCCCCGGGACGTGGAGGAGTTGGTGATGGCCACTGGGGAGCGGATCATGTGACCAGTTTTCCCTGCCAGACCAAAGTGTGGTGGGTGTGTTTACCCACCACATTGTGCATGGGGGGTCGAGCCTGAGCCAGCTCATGTGGATGCACCCTTATTGGCCTCTGGTATAAGTGAGTTTAGATTTAGAGCCAATTATACCTGAAAATCAGGTTATAAATTAATAAACTGCTCTGGAGATGGGTAAGAAGTAGAACTTCAAATCTAAACTTTTTCCACTTGTCAGGAGGCAGGTCAGGTTCATACTTGTAGCCTGAAGGCCTCTTAAATGGTTGTAGGTTTAGGTCCAAGTCGAAGTCAAAAGTTGATTCTTTCCCTCTTCCCATCCAGTTCTAGTTTAGAGGAGGCCCAAGGTTGGAGATATTTAATTATTTTGGAATTGGATTCTGGTGACAATGGCTGAGCTCACAAGGTTTCTGCTTCTGATCAGGTATATTGTGAGAACACCTTGTGACTTGAACTTGGTGAACATCAGACTCAGTGCCAATTTCATCTCACTTCCAAACTCCAAAATTCAGATTATGAGCAATCCAATTCTGGAACTGAATATTAGCTCCTTGACTTAAAGTTTCTTGTGACATGGGGTGATTTCAGGCAGCTTTGGCCCTGTCACAAAAACACCCTTTTGATTCCCCTCCAGAATTGAACCCTCATGACCAGCAGATGTACTGGCCGATCCCGGTGGGGAATCTGGGGGGGCGGGGCTGCGCGACACAACATGCGGCCGCACATCCCCGCCCCCGCCACACACTCCCGAGGCCGCCCACCCTCCAGGAGACTGGCGGCCGCAGCAGTCAATGCGGCCGCAGCGCCCGCTCGCCCCCTGGGGTATTGACCACAGCCCGGAATTGGCGGCGAGCATGGCCGCCGATTCCGGGCCATGGTCAGAGGCCAGATGAGACATGACCATGCTCAACCACGGTGAATCCCACTGTGGTTGAGCATGGTAACGTCACATCTGTTGGGGGCAAAAAGTGATTCCCGCCGGGTGTTCAGCCCCAGTGGGAATCACTTTGACCACGCTTTCGGAGATGGTCCCCAGACCATCATCAAAAGTGTGGTTATTTTGATTCCCGCTGGAAGTTCACTGTGGCGAACATCTGGTGGGCATCAAACAGACGTTACAGAACCATTCCCCACCACAGGGGATTGTCTGTGGTTGAGCATGATCTTGAAACGTCTGAAAATACCCATGAACCATCATGTTACAGAGGAGATAATTCATAATGTCAGCCTGCCTGATCTGCCATTGAAATAAGTAGTTAAAAGCAATCTTACCAATACTGCTGTCAAAACCAGCACGCCCTGTGTTGGGACACACAGGGCAGCACTCTCCTGGGGGAACCTGAGGGCTTTCACATTCTAACACTTCCAGACACTGGATCTCATCACAGAGAATGGCACCATTGTCACAGACACAAATCTGGCATGGGGAGGGTTTCCATATATCCCTGTTCAGGTATATCTGACCATTCTGAGTGCAGGCTACTTCTTCAGCATTTATTTCTAAAAAAAGAATAGAGAACACTGTCAGTACATTCTGGTTTACTATTTCACAAAAAGCATTTGTTAACTGATGGAGCTGTTATGGGTTGGAAAACTATATAAACTATATAAAGGATGTGAAAACAGCTCGACAATGCAGTAGAACTCAACACGAGAGACCAGAAAATGTGTCATTTTTTTATCATTATTGTCATTTGTTATTCATTTCGCCATCATCTCTTGTCAAGGCAAATATAGGCATTATGGAGTCCATAAGTCAACCGTGGGTTTATGGGATTGATATATAGTGGCCTTCAGACTTTCCATGTCAATCTGCTCAACTAAAGAAGCTGTAAAGCTGCTGTAACAAGCCAAACAGGAAAGTCCCTTGGGTTGGCGAATCCCTGTGTGGTAGTAGCTCTACATAAAAAGCAGCCACCTGTATGATTCTGCATAGCCATGGTCTTCTGGTGTGTTTCCACCAGCATTTGCCACTTCTCTGACTGCACAAAAGCCACTTGAGCACCAGGCGCCTGTAGGAGCAGGGAAATCCCCACCCCAGCACATTCCACTGCCAACACTCTATATAGGCAGTCGTGGCGCTAGTGAGCTGCAACCCACTGAGAAACCAACTCAGCCAGGATGGAAATCAGCAGAGCAACATTCTGGGAAATAATGTCAGAGGCAGGATTAGAAAGGAGAGTGCATAACTGATAGCAAAACAATCACCTCTTAAAGTGTTGGTCGCCACACAATGATCCCATCTAAAAAAAAAACACCTTGTTTGATAATCACTGCTCTACATCTGTCCTAAAAGCCTGCCATAACTCCTAGCTATGGAGATCTTTCTGGGGTTGTTTCTAAGGAAAAGGGGGAGTGGTCATTGTCACACTATGCTCCAGCTGTGTTAGGGATTTTAGGGTAGAGTCACTAGAGAGGGCCAGAGGGCAAATAAGGGAATCCAGGGAATAGTGCTAGATGGTAGAAAAAGTCTACAGCTGGAATATCCAGAGAGGGCACAATGCACGTTAAAGTAAGTTCCCTCAAGACTAGGGTTGCCATACCCCTTTAATCCAGGATGCTTATGAAAAATGAATGGTGCAGAGCTGCACCATGTATTTTTCATAAGCGTCCTGGATTAAAGGGGAGGTATGGTCACCCTACTCAGGACACTGTATGGTTAATGTCCTGAAGGACAAAACCTACAATCATCACAGGAATTAATGTTCTGTCTATCAACAGACCAGAAGAACAGGACAAGAAGGATAGGAACAGGACAAGAAGAACCAAGGAGAAGCACTGAGCACAAAAGAGGACCAGGTGAGAATAATGGTGTGGAGGCAGGAAGGAGTGCAACTCAGTGAAGCTCAGGAAGGGAAGTAATATGACAGGAAAACTTAGTAAGCAAATGAGACACTAGCAGCGGAGTGGGGGAAACAAACATAGAGCAAACTAAGGGGACTGAACAAGACACCAGCAACGAAGCAGGGAAAAGCACAGAGTAAACTAAGGGAAGGAGGTGCAAGGAGCCAGTCATTCAACACTCATTAAGCTAGGGGAGGCAACTAAGGAACTAGAAGACTCACACATAACTCTGCTAAACTCCGATATCCGCTGGGCCCTGGAAGCTGTATAATCAGCCCCGGATGATCCCTGGATCCCTGTTGTGTGTGAGCAAGGCACTCTGATTTTCAGCCCCACTTGAAACTCTGATCTGACGTTTAGATCTGATCTATTAGTCAGATTCAAGTTTAAAGCAGGGCTGGAAATCGGAGTGCCTCACTCACTACAAACAATAGTGATCCGGGAATCATCTGGGGCTGATTATACAGGTTCTGGGGCCTGTGGACATCAGAGTTTAGCAAAGTTATGTGTGAGTTCACCCAAAGATAACAAGGATGGACACACTAACAGCAAGGAAGCACTAACAAGGAAACGGCTGGTTTGCGAACTTGCAGGTAACCAGCAAGGAGTCATAGGTAAAGCAGCACTAAATAGGGGAGGGGTTGATGCCACAGCTGCAGAGAGCAGCCAAGGTTTCCCTGGCAACCACCATCAATGATGTGCTTTAAAGGGGCCATGCCTATATCTAGTAAGCACCCTCTTCTCCTTATAGAGGCTGGGTTTCTAACAAGCTATCCCATCTTTGGGTCCATAAGTAGCCATGCTAGAGTTACAGCAGCTCCTGAAACTGTAAGTGTTAACAGTCAAGATGTTGAGCCACATTTGCCCCCATTAGCCCCACATTCATCTGTTCATATATCATGTGGCCACCAGCTGTTCACCATGGGGCTGCCCCTGGGGCACGCCACACAGCATCAACCAAGGAAAAGTGGAGCCTGCCATGTGGGCAAATCCAGAGTAACGTGCTGTCCCATGACTGCCTCCTGTGTGTTGGGGGGCACAAGACACTCACACGGCTGCCCCATGACCCCCCATCTGTTAGGGCACGCACACCTATTCAGAACCATGGAGTCACAGGAGCCAGTCTAGAGCATCGGGTGAGGGACCACAATTCTGCAGTGGAGGAGGGGAGGGGGACGTGGACAGGGAGAAACGCCTGTGCCCATTTGTTTTGTTTCTGCATCGAGCCTGTAGGTGACTGCCACAGGGTGGGAGGGGATGACACAGAGCAACCACGGGCTCCAGGGGACTTCCCTCTCATGTATTAACACCCTGTCTCTAACAAGTCTGATGTTAAGCTCAGCTTGAGTGCAAGAATGAATCAGAATTCATTCTTTAAAACAGGGTGGGGAACCTTTTCCCTTCCATGAACCATTATAAAAATTAGTACAAGCTCCAAGTCCCCTCCGCGATTAAAGCGGCGGGGGTTTGGCGGCGCCCCCTTTCCTCCCTCCGGCCAAAGGAGGCGAGGAAGGAGCGGCCGCGGTGGGGAGGCGGGAGGCAGAACAGGCCTGGTTGCCACGGCAACCTCGTGAGGAGCGCGCCCGGAACTCTCGTGAGAGCGGAAGTCCCGGGCGCCATTTTAGAGCTCCCCGCTCAACCGCCTCATTCGGCCAGGCGGGAGCGGGGAGAAGGTCGTGCACCCACCCACCCATCCCTCTCAAGGACAGCACTCCGAGTAAATACTGGTTGCGAGTTAGGACCGGAAAGGAATTTTCCCTGAACCAAATTGGCTTAACGGCGAGGGGTTTTTCGCCTTTCCCGGAGTGATATACCTAATGTAAGAGAAGATGAGGAGGCAAATTTGCCGGTGCTAGGCGAAATGTCGCACTCTTGGCGGTAGGCTGAGTTCAGGCCAACGGTTAAAAGTTGAAACGGTTAGGATAGCATAGGGTAGCAACATCTCCTTAAGAGATGGGTATTGGCCAGACATAGCCGCTCAGTGCGGCCCACTGCATGGCCAGCCCAAGGGTGAGAGACGAGCGGCCGAGCCTGCTGGGCGGACCATGCACCAAACAGGAGGTTACGGTGTCCTCATCCTTGTTGTTTAAACCCCCCGCCTCGGTGGGCGAGGGGATAGGTGCGAACAACCCGCCCTGGCCCGGTTAAACCGGTAGTAGGGGTAGGGTGTAAGTTGGAAAAGTTGGTTAAGATAGGGCACAGGAGGATTCCCCTCGGGCTTAACCCGAAGACGGTAGAGGATGGCACCAGGCAAACAGGACAACGCCTGGCACAATAGGGGAACCTCCTGTTGGGAAGGTTAACAGTTAGGGATAAGAGATTGTTAGGACCCCAGTTCAAAGGGGGAAGTGGGAGGGTTACCTCTTCCCCCTTTTGGCTAAATAATAAAGAGTGCGGCCGTTCAAACCCATATACTGTGTCCTCGTCTTCTTTGGGGGGAGGGGGTGCGTCGACAAAAGCTGTACAGGAGTTCGGAGCAGAGTTGCTGGTGTGTTCAGGTTGGGGGGGGGGGGAAGGGAAGGGTCCAACTCTGGCAGGGTCCATCCCCTATCCTTGAGTGCATGTCCTCATCTCTGCTCCCTTCTCGTTGAGCTCATGTTTTCAGTGTATGAGAAAAGGGGATGGATCCATGGGCCAGACCAAGGAATTGAAAAGGAGCCAAATAAAATAAAAATCCAAGAATGAACTTGGTTCCTTGGCTTGAGGTTACCCTTGCCTGCTTTAAATCCTAATAACAAAACTATGTGCACAGTGCTTTAAATGTGCAACGTGTTATATAATCATTACCTTGTTCATGCCCTTTTAAGGTAGGCAGGTTAGTATTACAGACAGGGAATTGGAGCTGAGAGATGCTGGATTTTCCAAACGCTACCCGCAATTTGAGATTTGAACTTGGGTAGCCATTAGACAACACCAGCTCTCAAATATAAGGACTAAAAATTCAAATATACATGAAAATACAAATTTACATGAAAATCTAGTGTTCCATAACAGGTTAGAATGAAACTAATAAAACTTTATAAGCTAGAGAAGTAAATTCGCAGTTTAAGCCGTGTTGCAATGTCAGCTACAATTTAAGCCAGATGTACACTGAGAAACAAAAGCAATAAATAGGAGCAGATTTCAGATTTAAACTTTGTGCCGTAACTCAAGTAAAGTTGTTTTGTTAATGCCAAAACTAGGAGAAAATGAACAGATGTGTCATTAACTATTTACCCACCAGCATTAAACCTTTGTTGCTTGCTAACAGCCACTGAAGCTCCAGTCTTTGCTCACACCTACCAGTCTTTTGATTGGCGTATCACCCTAACACAAGCTGACAAAATGATTCCAGCTAGTGACGGAAACCCTCAGAAGAAAATGTTTTCCAGTATGAAGTGAAGACATCAAATGTTGTACACTAGCAATACTGTACAAAACGCCTTGCCAGTATTCTGGCTGGCAGCAGGCATTCTTCTTCTCGCTTCTCCCTTGTCTGCAGGATGTAATCATGCACCATCTCACATAGTTAGCCTTTCTCCCCAGATATCTGGCAAATGGACTTTGTCTTTTTTAGTGAGGCACCTTCCAAACTGGTTAAGAAGTTCAGATGAGCAGCAGACAGAATAAATAAAGTTTCTAAGATACTAAAGCCAACTTTATTTAGCAAGTCACCCTGTTGTTAAATGAACCATGTAGAAACTCCATTTGGTGCTCTCTCTCTCTCTCTCTCCACACACACACACACACACACAAATGTGCATGAACAGAGAGCTAATTTTCTGTAAAATGAATACTGAAACACTAGTACCATTCATGAGGCCCATAATTAACTCTGTATTTGTGCTGTTTTAGTAAAGAGAAAAGCACAGTTCAGGAACAAAACTGTTGATAATCAGTAACAAAATACCATGAGTCTTACTAGGCAGGATTTGGTATCTTATAGTGGTCTGTTGGTTAAGGTTCATGATACTGTGTTTTTCTCATTTTCAGTCCTAAAATTATGTATCCAATCCATTTGTATCAAGCTGAGAAGTAATGGAGTTTGGCTATTCAAACTTTGCAAATAAAAGACAAGCAACATTTGAAATCTGTTTGATTACACAGTTCAGGTCATACATATTGTCTGTCATTTGTCGGCGCACCCCCAAATAAAGACGAGGACACGCTTAGTGGGATCAAAACGGCCGCACTCTTTATTTAATATTAACAAACGGAAGGGGGGGGATGGGGGCACACCTCCCACCTCCCCCCCTTCCGGAACTGGGGTCCTTATCTCTAATAACCTTGCTAACTGCTAATTAACCACCCCCTTCTAGGAGGTCCCCTCTCCTCTCAGTCCCCGCACTCTGTGCGTACCTCTTTCCCATTTCCCATTAATTGAGAGGGTAACCTCCTGTTCCTTCTTTCCTATAAATTTACGCCCTGCCTCGTCCCCCGGGTTTCCCCAGGCCGGGCGGGTTGTTCGTGCCTGCCCCATGTCTGGGGTTAGTTTCAGCAAAGGTTGAGAACACCGTTACCCGCTGCTTGGCAGATGCTCCTCCCAGCAGGTGCGGCCGTCCGTCTCTCCCTTCGGGTTGGCCATACAGTGGGCCGCACTGTGGCGACTATGCCATGGACCTTCCCATCTCTTAAGGAGATGCTGCTACCCATGCTCTTCTAACTTAGA
>QEPC01013547.1:651547-671799 GCA_003113815.1 Sphenodon punctatus
CCCCCCCGCTCTAGCCGCGCGAATGCGGCGCCAAAGCGGGGGATCTAAAATGGCGCCCGGGATCTCGCTGGTCTCGCGAGACTCCTGGGCGTGCTTGATTCTGCCCCCGTTGCTTCACAACGGGGGCCCCGCCTCCCTGCCGGCCTGTGCGGCCGAAATCCCCACCCCGCATCCCCGTCTTTTCCCCGCTCAGGGGAGTGGGGGGGGCGGCAGCACCAAACCCCCACCGCGGCTAACGCGGAGGGGGGATTTGCTTGTAGACTTTGGTTTCTATAGCTGAAAGCATGAAATGATATGCAAAGAATCACCGGAATAACTTAAAATGGCATAGTGATGGGAAATATGTGGTAAACAGTAGAGTCCTCCCTCTCCCCACAACCAAAAGAACCCCTGCCTATTCCAACAGATACTGAACCTGAGTCTTCCCACACATTTTTGTGGAACAAGAGTAACACCATTTCTAGCAATGGAGCTACTCTTGTAATGTGCAATACCAATTCAGTAAAAGATGACTCAGGCTCATAACATTTTGCAGCTATAACAACGGACACGATGTACAAAGGTTGCCAGATGTCCCTTAAGGAAACATCCCTTATTTCAGAACCCCAAAACAGCTCCATAGAATGTAATAGATGTCCCTTTACATAGTGTCCCATATTTCTGAAGATTCTAAACCTTACACTTGGTATATTGTATTCCAGGCAATCGTTTATCCCACAGGGACGATTTGTGAAACAGGTTATCATTGTAAACTACAGCCTTTATATTTTTATTTTTCTGTCACATACAAGAGTTTTTAACCTTTGCATCATATATGATTGTTAACACATTTTCAAAAGAAAAGTCAAATCATCATCTCTGTTAATGAATTCATATATCACATTCAGAGGCTCCACGCTGAATATTTCCAGTCACTGTCTGATTGCAAGTCACTAAATAAGTTCATGGTGGTGTTTTGGACGATTATCTATGTGACCTACTGCTCTGTTTTGAATAAATTTCAACAAGTCTTATTATTGAATGTGAAAGTGCTACGACTCTTTTGTACTGGTTTATAAGACAGGAGTGGCAGGCTTCCTATGTACTGTGTTTTCATACTTGCTACCTCTGAGAGCAGCAGGATATTGCTCATCTCTATGGAAACAGGATTAAACCCTGGATGTAATGGCATTTCTGGATGTATTGGAAATTAATACAAAGATTAATTCCTCAGCCACTAGATGGCAGGCAAAATTCATTAACTGTCCTATCAGGCATGCTGTGTATGTGCACAGCAAGCAGCCACAGGCCGCACCCTGTCTCATTTGTTTTCTGTTGGGTTTTGATTTCCTTCCTGCTGGGCTTCTCCCAGTAAAACATTTACTACAGCTTTGTTGGGGTATTGCAGAAAAATAAACTTTTAAGTTTGAAAAAGTTTTAAACGAGAGGGAACATGTGAACACCTTACTCAAGAGCTGCCAAATGGAGGGGAAACCTGTCATATCCTCACTCATTTAGGGAATGAACAGACCCAGGTAAGAGCCCTATTTGCCACCAATATAGGATATTGCAATAACATAATGAATATGAGAATGCCCAAATAAAATAAAATACAGGCCCCCGACAGTAAGGTTTGCAGATCAAGATAGGGGGCACTACAGAGCTACATGATACCGCAATAATGTTGCATGAAATGGTTGCATTCAAAATAAGGAACATTTGGTATGTAAATCAGGGATGTCCGTTATGTTTGACAGAGATGTAGGGGTCTGAAATAATGGATTCTTCCTTGAAATTAGGGACATCCCTTAGAATAAGGGACACCTGGCAACCCTATCACAGACCTTCAGCCATGGGTGAAGACAAATGAGACTGTAGCTGGCAGTAGCCTGGAGTCACTGCTCATCTGGTAGGTTGCCATGAGATGTTCGCCTGCTATGACCTCATGGCAGGCGGCTGGCTGCTATGGAACATGTGGGCTGGCGGCAGTCAGTGACGCAGTCCGGGCAAAGGCCAGGCCACCTAGACTAAACTTGGCTAACAGTCAACCTCATGTCTATTCGGCTTTGTCGAGCCCCATCATGAGGCAAGATCAGAGGATCGGGTGTAGTGGAGCACCTTCACCCCAGCTGCCAAACAGCTGATGGGGGGCTTGGAGGAGCTGTTTGGCATGTTCACCTGAGCCAGCTGAGGGCATGCCTCCAGGAGCCCCCAACAGCTGTTTTGTGACAGCTCTTCCTGGGGGCCCGATCCTGCTGCACAGTGAGGTTCCAGCCATCCTGACTAGTGCTGAAATGAGAATTAAATTGATTCGCATGATAATTTCACGGGAATCGAGAATTGCTGCTGAGATTTTGCAGCTTTATCAAACCCCAGTCGAGAGCCGAAACTCGATTTACCGGTTACCGCAATTTACCGTTTATTGTTTACCATGGGTTTTTGCCATTTATCAGTTGTATTGGTATTGTGATTTACCATGTGCTATGTTTACCAGTTACTTTGATTTCCCATTTACCGTGTTTATTGGTTATTGGTTTATTACCATGTTTATTGGTTATTGGTTTATTGGTTATTGGATTTTGCTCACAGGCAACCAGGTAAACAACAACCCGGTAAATGGTAACCAACAACTCAGTAAATGGTAACTCAGTAACAAGCAGTAAATGACAATCTGGTAAACGGTAATTTGAGAAAAGATTCTTGCCCAAGAATTGTCGAGAGACGGCACTTTTTTCGGTTATTGTTTCTCATTTAAAATGAGACAAGAATTGTGATTCTCAACAATAACCGAGAAAAAGTCAAAATTGAGTTTCAGTCCTAATCCTGACCCATACGGATGGCTCTGCAGCCAACCCATGACATGGAGGGGCCTTTGATGGCAGGTCCCATGTCCAGACTACTAGAGAGGGGATGTTTGTGTGAACCGCTCTCCCCACCAACCTGAGGAGTAACAGCTGCAGTGGCTCTCCGTGGGGCAACCCGGTGAACTGGCTTGGTACAATCTCATTTGTTTTCACCCCCTGAAGTAGCCCTGGCTTATGGAGGGCACGTGGCAAATCCAGAAGGGGCCTCCAACACATGTGTCCCATGAATAAATTAGCAATAATAACATGTGCATAACACATGGGCTTTCTGGGCCTACAACACAGGAAGTCCTGACCCTTGAAGGGGATGTTATGTTGAACTGAACTTAAAAAATTAATAATAGTAGCCTTTTCTGTTTTCTAACAGGTGATCCAGTTTTGTGTGTCCCTCAAATGTTCCTATGTTAGGAGGAGGCTCACACCACTATTTCTCACAGGGCTCCAACTTCTGGATCTAGAACTGTGAGATAACCCTAGAGTTCTTCTGGCCTTTTCCTAATGTGATTGAAGCAGGGGAAAAAGACTGGAGGGGAGGGAAGGGGAGCTGAATGGAAGAGTAAATAGACAGATTGTCTCCACACACTGGTTTTAAACTTATATAATGCTATTGACTTCTATATAAGTGAAGATGGGAGAGACTATACTGAGAGAGCTAAAATACAGAAACCCCTTAAAAGAAATAGAGTCTTGAGGGAAATATCTAAAAAGAAAAGTGGAAAGAAAGATCTCAAAGAAAACAGGAAGATTTTCTGAAACTTTAAAAAAAATTTGACTGTAATTTAAAGGGATATCTCTATAAAAACTGAAAATGCTACACAGTAGCACTTCCTTCCTTCCTTCGAGCTATGTTTACTCAGACACACAGAATTGGAGATGCTGTAGATCACCATCTTTGTGCATTTGGAAAGATACTTGGTAAAGTAAGATAAAGCAGTGAACCCTCTCTGAAGAATACACAATTTGGCATGAAGGGACACCCCTCTGCCCTAAGCGGGGAATGAGTTTGTGCCCACCCACCCTTGAACAGGGTGCTGTGCAGGGATTGGGTAAACTTCCTTTTGCCCTCCTCCCTGCCTGCTCATGGGCAGCGGCACAGGTAGGCCAATAGGAGGAGAGGAGGGGCACCTGGTGGGCAGGGTGTGTGTGCAGGTATATATACCTGTAGCAGCCAGGTGCCTCTTCCTCTCTCTTCCCGTGCAGGCTGCACGGGAAGCTTTGCCGTGAAGCTTTTGCGTTGTAGCTTTCCCCTTCTTTTGTAAGGATCTTCTTACCAGGTGTGTCTTGTGCAGGACAGAGGGGTGTCCTTTTCCAGACTAGAGGTTGGGCTTGAGTCACTCCCTGGGGTAGTTGCTATCAAATAACCTTGCTGGAAATCCGAGGTTTCAATGGCCCCTGGCGGGGCAAGAGGAGGGGGGGGGATTCCCCCATGCAGGGAATTAAGTACTTGCGAAGTGCCACTGCCTCGAGGCTGAACTGCAGCGCTGTTTTCACCCCAGCAGAGGCTGGAAGAAGGGGAGGGATTCCCCTTATAATCTAAGGGATTCCCCTTATAATCTAACAGCCCCTGGAGGGGCGAACGGGGGTGGGTGGGAGGGACTCCCCCATGTGGAGCGCCACCGCCATGAGACTGAGTGGCGGCACTGTGGTTTTTTTAAAAATTAAGGGCCCCTGGAGGGGCTAGAGGGACGGCCCTAGCAGTGGCTGGTAAGTGGGGGAGTATGCCTAAAATATTTCTAATTGTCTCCGATGCTCATTTCAGAATAGATAATGTAGTGGTGTAGGCCCATTGTATCTGTAAAAGCATCAATATATTTTGCTTTATACCACTGAATATTGAACACATAGGTCCAATAAAATTAAAGTCAGAAATGTAGATAATTCTAACAATACTCACATTCCCACGTGGTGGCGTATTTTTGGATGCTTTACTAAATTCCATCTCTGTTTATCTTCTTTACTTTTTTGGGGTGGGGGGGACCACACGTTTGTTTCTGAATTGCATATTGGGAGCTGCAGTGAATTAATACCTGTAACTCACAAAGCAGAGGTGCAGAAATAAACCCAAGGTACAAGGTGATATGTGCTAGCAGACCTCTTGCAGATGTGTACCTCAAATGCAGATGCACAAATTCTTAAGACAAGACTAGAATAGGCACACCAGACACACCCTGATAATCCTTTCCTCAGAAAACTGTAATGCTACTGGGCCTGATCCAGATCCCATTAAAATTAACAGAAAGACTACAGTTCACTTAAATAGGAGACAAATTGTACCCATGGGGTATTGTTTGTTCAGTTTTATGGAAAAAAAAATAAGAGAAGCTTATATTTTACCATTCATGTGCCTATGTAAGCTAAGGCCTATTCTAAAGCTGTTTTTACAAAGATGTACACACACACACCCCCGCTGGGTGTGCAGGAGGGATAGATGCATGGAAACAGCACAGTGATGGGTGGGGGATGGGTGTTCATCCGAGCAAACAAACACCACAGAAGGTGGGTGAAGGTGCGTGCACACTCCCAGTGCACACCCATCTCCACCCGGAACAATGGCCCCTTTCACACAGACACTCTAACACTGATAAAATGGGTGTTGCATTTTATTATACATGTTGCAGGGCTGTGAGTGTGCTCCATGGGTGCCCTGAAACATGTATAATAAAATGTAACACCCATTTTATCAGTGTTAGAGTGTCTGTGTGAAAAGGGCTAATGGAAGAGACTCCGTGGATGGAGGTGAGTGGGTGTCCATGGGAAAGGACACCCACCCACCTCCACCCACTGCTGCAGCACACCCATCCTGCCACTCACTGCTGTTCCACCTACCTACCTAACATGTAAAAAGGGCCTGAAAAACATCTGTCAAATACAGGACCTATTTTCCCCTGGATTTACTCATCTTAATATTGATTCATCTCATAGGCTGTTTTTACACGGATGGCCCACCCCCACCCCTGCTGGGTGTGTGGGCAGGTGTGTGATGTGGGGGGCCATCTGTGTACACAATGAAGCAGTGGGTGGGGGGATGGGTGTTCGTCCATGCAAACAGCACAGGCGGTGGGTGGGAGTGCGTCCGTGCTCCCAACGCACACCCATCTCCACCCATCACCCACCCATGGAGTCATCTGGCAAACTGGAGAAGGCTCCATGGGTGGAGGTGGGTGTGCGCCCATGGGAACGGCCACACACTCACCTCCACCCACTGCGGCAGCACACCCATCCCCCTTCCCACCACTGGCCATGTTAAAAGGGCCATATATGCACACACAGGAAAGAGCAGACCCAAACAACAAAGCAGGAATTTTATCATGGTATTGTCATCAATAAACAGATAGGAGAGGTGTATTATGGCCCTTTGAGCACATTCACACATACATTAAATCAGCACTTTTTTCTTTCCCCCATATATTAGAACGATGTGGGAAAGACTCCATGTGCTTATTTAGCAGTTCTCCCATTTGTTTTTCAAGCACATTGAGAGGCAGCCAAAAGCAACCTTTACAAGCGTGCATTTGAAATGCCCCGCATAAATCCTCTTGTCAGAATGTCTGTGTCATGTCAGTTACACAGCGCCTCGCTTCCCCAGCTCTCGGCTCCGCTCCTCTCCCCTCTCCCAGAGCCTAAAGCTGGGGAAGCAAGGCACTGTGTAACTGACATGTAACTGACTAGGCTAGTCAGTATCATGTCAGTACACAGCTTCGCTTCCCTGGCTCTGGTTCCGCTCCTCTCCCCTCTCCAGAAGCTGGGGAAATGAGGGGCTGTGTAGTGAAAATGCTGCTTCCTAAATGCAGTCAATTTCAAAATGCGCTTAAATAAACCCATATGTGACTAGTGCATGGGTTTATTTAAGCGCAATTTGAAATTGACTGCATTTAGGAAAAGCAGCATTTTAATGTATGTGTGAATGCACTCATAGTCTTATTTTGTACTTTAGTATGTGATGTCACTTTGTTTGTTTGTATTTGTGCTTCTGGCAAATGCTAGAGCCATTTAACAGACAACTCTCAACTCCCTAACAACTGGGGGTGAGGGGGGAAGGCAGGAAAAATCCCCAAAACTGATATCCCTGAAGAATACAAAAATGGTTCCTTGCTCCATTTAAGATAAAAAAATGTAAAGGGGAATGAATAATAAATGTTTGATGTGTGGAAAAATTAAAATTTGTGGCCCTTTTTAAACAGACCACGGAGGTGTCGCAGTCCGTGGGGGATGGGTGGTGGTGGCGGCGGGTGTGTGGCCCAGCATATGGATGCACACCCATCTCCACTGATCTCCACACATGGAGGCACCTCTGTTTTCCCCAATGCCTCCATCTGTGACTGATGGGTGGAGAGAGCGCAGGAGCGTGCATGCACCCCCACCCATCCCCACCTGTGGTCACACGGACACCCCCCGCCTTGACCACCCAGTTGCCCACGTGGCTGAGGAGGGGGGCATCTCATGTGAAAAGGGCCTGTGAATTTACATGGGACCCATGACTCCTCCTAACATGATAGCTTTCTGCTATTTTGGGTTCAGTTCAGGCCATGATCCAGTAGAAATCAGACATGGTGATTATTCACTTAAGTAGAAAAATACAGCTGAATCCAAATAGCTGTCAGCAATCATCCTGTAACCACTGCCAGCACCAACAAGGTACTTCTTTTGTTACATGTCAGACATAATCATTGCTCTTATAAGATCCATGCTTTGTAGAGGGTCTGAATGTCACTTCTCAAACTCCCACTCGCCCAAAAGGATAGAAGAAGCAGGAAAAGATGGCATGTGCAATCAAATATTTCTCAAATGCATTGCTCACTGGGTTATTTCTTTATGAAAACCCTAAAGGATTTAAGAAAGTAAAAACCAATGACCCTGTCAACAAGTGTCAACTGGCCAAGTTCCAACAAGGTCAATTACTGACTCTAACTGAGGATCTAGCCAAACATTTTAAAATATCCTTTTAATGTCATCCTATTGAATTTAATAAAGAATTATTAAAGAATGTCAGCTTTCAAGAAAGTGTCTGGAAAACCTATAAAAATAACAGATGATTTTTAAAGATTTTTTTTTTACAAAACTCTGTAATGTAACTTTTACATTTCAGCCCTTTAAAATGGTATAGGAGTTTCCCATTAGAGTTTACTGGTAGCTCATTCAGATGAGGATCTGGAATGTATGTTGCCCTTATTGTAGAGGGATAAGAGCATTTCAGAAAACTATTTATTTATTTTTTAAAAGAAAATTAGAACAGAGGAATATAGGAATGTATGCAGGGCTAATTGACGTAGAATTGAGCACCCAAGTAACCATTAAAACAGCAATTTAAAAAGGGTCTATCAACTAAACTACGTCTGACTAAAAAGATATGCCTTGACACCATCAAAACAGACTGGGGGTGTTAACAAATGAGATGTTGCCACACATTGACCCCAGATTCACCTGCCCATCTGAATGGTGGCCACCAGATGTTTGACCTCGGGCTGCCACCCATGGATGGCATCATCCCAGGAAATGTGGCGCACACTTTGCAGGCAAATACGGGCACAACCAGGGCAATGGGAACCCACAAGGCAACTACACCTCTGTTTTTTATTTATTATTATTATTATTATTATTATTATTATTATTATCCGCTCCTCAGTGCCTGCTCCTCAATGACTTATTAGCAAGCATTTATATAGCACCAGCAATGTACCTGCCGCTTAATAAATTAATTGAATAGACATGGTTCCTGCCCTAGGGCTTACAATCTGAGAGACGGGGGGGGGGGAGGGGGAGACGAAGGAAGGGGAACAGAGGAAGAGACAAGGAGTGTAACATTCACCAAAATGCGAGGTCCCAGGTGCATGTGCTTGGCTTGGTTACATCAAGAATGATGGCTGGTTGGTCCATGCAGTGAGGATATAAGTCCACAGACCTCAGGTAACACATTGTACTGTGTATCAGCAGGAGTTAGGTGAGGAGAGTATCTGCAGGAGTTAGGTGAGGGGAGCGAGGAGTCAGGGAGGGCAGAGCAGAAGAGGTGGATCTTGAGACGGGATTTGAAGGTATGAAGGTTGGGGGCGAGGTAGATGTGGGCAGGGATGGAGTTCCAGGCATGGGCAGCAGCTAGGGAGAAGGAACAAAGGTGGTTAGGGGTGCAGGGGAGATGTGGAAGGGCGAGAGAGGGGACAGAGGAGGAGCAGAGTTCATGGACTGGAGTTCAGAGGGAAATTAGTGCAGAGAGGCAGGGGGGAGCAAGGTTGTGAAGAGCTTTATAGGCGAAGATTAGGAGCTCGTGCAGGATTCGTTCAGGAAGGGGGAGGCAGTGAAGAGAGGAGAGGAAGGGCTGCACGTTGTCAAAGCGGTGGGTGAGGTGAATGACCCTGGCAGCAGAGTTTTGGACGGAGATAAGGGGAGAAAGGTGATAGCGGGGGAGGCCAGTGAGAAGGAGGTTACAGTAATCGAGGCAAGAAATGACCAGGACATGAACAAGGGTTTTGGCAGAGGAGACAGAGAGAAAAGGGTGAATCTTAGCAATGTTATGTAGGCAGAAGCAACGGGATTTGGCAACAGAGTTGATGTAGGGTTTAAAAGAAAGGGATGAGTCAAAGATGAAGCCTAAGCTACAGACTTGGGTGACAGGAAGGATGGTGACCCCATCGATGAGGATTGACAGGGAAGAGGGAGAGGAAGGATGAGGGGGGGAGATAAGGAGTTCAGTTTTAGCCATGTTGAGTTTGAGTTGACGTTGAGACATTCAGGTAGAGATGTCAGAGAGACAGCTGGTGAGGCGAGCTTGGATAGATGGAGAGAGAGAGGAAGTAGAGAGATAGAGTTGAGTGTCATCTGCGTAGAGGTGATATTGGATCCATGGGAGGCAATGAGTTTGCCTAGGGACAGGGTATAGATAGAGAAGAGGAGAGGGCTGAGGACAGAGCCTTGGGGAACACCAACCGAGAGGGGAAGGGAGGAGGAGGTGGAGTTGGCAAGAGACACATTGAAGGAGTGGTCAAAGAGGTAGGAGGAGAACCAGTGAAGGACAGAGCCACAGAAGCCAAGGGAGTGGAGTCCAGCAAGAGCAAGTGGTCAACAGTATCAAAGGCAGCAGACAGGTCAACAAGGACAAGAATGGAATGAAGGTGATTAGATTTAGCCACAAGAAGATCGTTGTTGATCTTAGAGAGAGCAGAGTGGAGGGGGCAAAAGCCAGATTGGAGGGGGTCAAGGGAGGAGTTGGCAGAGAGGAAGTCAAGGCAGCGGGAGTAGACAACACGTTCAAGAAGCGTGGAAGCAAAAGAAAGGTGTGAGACAGGATGGTAGCTAGAAAGGTCAGAGGGGTCAAGAGTGGACTTTTTGAGGATAGGAGAGACAGTGGCGTGCTTGAAGACAGAGGGGAAGGAGCCAGTACAAAATGAGAGGTTGATGATGTGAAGGAGGGAAGGGGTGACAGTGGAAGCAATGGAGGTCAGGAGGCAGGAGGGGATGGGGTCAAGGAGGCAAGTGGAAGGGTTGGAGGAGGAGAGCAGGGAGGAGATTTCCTGAAGGGAGGCGGGAGGGAAGGAGGACAGGAGAGGAGGGGAGGGAGTAGGGAGAGGAGAGGAGTGGGAAACAATGTCGAGGCAGATGTTTTCTATCTTGGAGGTGAAGAAGGAAGCAATATCCTGAGCAGAAAGGGAAGAGGGAGGAGAGGAGAGGGGGGCTTGAGAAGGGAGTCAAAAGTGGAGAACAGGCAGCGAGGGTCCCGAGAACAGGAGTCAATGCAGGAGGTGTAGTAATGCTGTCTAGTGAGGGAGTTAGCAGAAGTAAGGGAGGAGAGACAGAATTTGAAGTGAAGGAAGTCAGCATGAGAGTGAGATTTGCGCCAGAGGCATTCAGCAGCACGGGTGCAGGAGCAGAGGTGGCAGATACTCGGGGTGAGTAAAGGACGGGGGTTGTGGGAGTGGGCAGGGCGGGAGGAGAGGGGGACAAGGGAGTCAAGGGTGGAGGAGAGAAAGGGATTGAAAGCAGAAATGGCAAAGTCAGAGGAGGAGGAGGAGACTGAGGGGAGAAGGGAGGAGGGAGAGGAGGAAAATTCAAGGGCGTTAATGGCCTGCAGGTCACAGAAGGGGCATGGAGACAGGGAAGAGGAGGGGGGATAGTGGGAAACATTGAAAGAGGCAAGGAAGTGGTCAGAGATGGCATGGGGATCAAAGGAGAGATCAGAGACAGAGCAGTTCCTAGAGAAGATGAGGTCAAGAGAATGGCTGTTAGCATGGGTGGGGGAGTTGGTCCAAAGGCGGAGGTCGAAGGAGGAGGCTAGTGAGAGGAAGCAAGAGATGGAGGGCTGGGAAGGGACATCAATGTGAATGCTGAAGTAACGGAGGATGAGATTGGGGGTATCGTCAGAGAGGAAGAATTTGAGTCAGGACTCAAATTCAGAGAGAAAGGAAGAGAGAGGAAGCCAGGGGGGTGGTAGATGACAGCCACGTGAAGATGGAGCGGGGAGTAGAGGCACACAGAGTGTGGGAAGGGAAGGAGGGGGGGAGGAGAAAGCGGTTGGAATTGACAGGATTTAGTGAGGAGGAAGCCCACATCACCCCAGCCTTCAGGGCATGGCTGGTGAGGAAAGGAGAGACACCCCCTCCCCCAAAAGGAGAGGGTAGCAGGGGTGACAGAGTCAGAGGAGGAGATCCAAGTTTCAGTAAGGGAAAGGAGCTGAAGGGAGAGAGAGAAAGAGGAAGAGATCATGGATGTAGGGGGCTTTATTGGCAGAGGGGTGACAATTCCAAAGGAAGCAGGAAAATGGGAACTGATCAGGGGGAAGGCAGGGAATGGGGATAAGATTGGGAGAAGGGGGGCGGCAGGGCAGGTGGAAGTGTGAGGAGGTTGGAGAGAAGTTATAGGCTGTGGGGGAGGAAGGAGCAGGGGGGAAAGAAGTAGAGGAAGAAAGAGGTGGGGGAAAGGGGAGAAGGGGGGAGAGGAAAGGCGAGAGATTAAGGCAGGCATGATGGTAGGGAGGAAAGGTAATAGAGAAGAGACAGAGAAGAATGAGGTGGAGAGTGACTGACCTACTGGCCACCGAGGAGCCACCAGGTAGCAGATGTACCCTCGGCATGCCCTTAGCTGGTGTTTTTGCAGTATTCTGCTGGCGAGACATCTTTTGGCCTGCTGGTCGCTGGAACTCCGGCAACAGAAAGGTCAAGCTCCAGGAAGGTCACGGCATCCTCAGGTGATGACAGCCAAGGCAGCTGGGAGAGTATGCAGATGAGCTGCAACCTCACCAGTTCCTGGTTCCTGGCTCGCTGGTGGCTGGAACTCGGGCAGCAGAAATGCCAAGCTCCAGGAGGGTCGCAGCGTCCTTAGGTGATGACAGCTGAGGCAGCTGGCGGAGTATGCAGATGAGCTGCAACCTCACCTGTTGGGGTGGGCCCACATGTGTTAGGGCGCACACTACCTCTGTGTGTGTTCTGCACCATGAAGTTGCAGGTGACAGCTTAGAGTGTCACTAGAGCGACCACAACTCAGTGGTGGAAAGGAATGGGGGACAGACGGCGTGCAGTGGAATATGAGGGGAGACAGAAACAGCTGTATTTTATTTGGCCCTTTCTTAATTCCTAGATCTGGCCCATGGATCAAGTCCCTACCCAGCACTGAAAGAGCAAGTTATGAGGAAGGGAACAGAAACGAAGGCATGCTTTCTAGGACAGAGGATGGATCCAGGGCAAAGATCCTCTTATTCCTTCCTTAATCCTGAACAAACTCCGTTAGCACCCCACCCCTACCTTTTATCCAGAGTTTGTACTAATTTTCAAAGTGGTCCACAGGTTCCCTACACTAGGTGTATGTTGACTGCAGTACTTATGTATACTTAAATGGAACTTTTAACCTCCAGAGCCGGGCTTCTCTGTTCACAGAAGAACTAGTTAGCAGAATTAGGCCAATGCTCAGCACTTTAAAAAAAAATCCTACAGTGATGAGACATATAAACCCAACATCTGTAAGAAAGGGGTTAAGGAACTGCTTTGGCCTGGTATACCCCACTTTGTTAAACCTGCAAGGCATACAAAGAAAGAGTTTTAAAGTGGGAAGCTCCACCCAGTGAAAAGAGGTGGCTTCTGAGCTCCTCTGCTGCACAACCATGACTTCACAGAAAGGGATGTCAAATCTTCCGTGAGGATAGAAGAGATATAGGGTGATTTCAGACATGAAATCACCCCGCACCAGGATCCGTTTCGGATCCCGGTGAGGAATCAGTCCGGCCATCCTTCAGACGTGACGGCCTGATTCTTACCGGGGATCGGGGAGGAGGGCGGCGCGACATGCGGCCACACAGCCCCACCCCCCGCGCTCCCCCAGCAACCCGTCCTCTGGGAGACGGGCGGGCACAGTGGCCAATTCGGCCGCTGCGCCCGATCCCACATCATGGTCTGGGCCACGATCCTGTCGGCGGAAGGTAACAGACGTTACTTTCCGCCGATTCCGGATTGTAGCCACCATGACCATGCTTGGGGACCGATCCCACTATGCTTTCAGACCTCCGGGCGGCTGGAGGTCCAAAAGCATGGTCAAAGAGATTCCCGCCAGGGGTTCACAGGGGTGAACATCTGGTGGAAAACTCTTTGGGTAACATCAGACATTACGCTATCGCAGCCACCACAGGGGGTTCACTGTGGTTGACCGTGGTATTGTAACTTCTGAAATTACCCATAGTTCCCGTTCCGGGAGTGTAAAAGACCTTGGACATTCTATAGTCTACCAAAACAAGAGATGCTGACTGGAATTACCAACAGGTCTCCACCTTATTTTCTTTAGGAACTCTGAAAAACAGAGAGAAGGAGCCCGAAGTGACTTGTCTACCCTGAGAGTCTACCCTTCCTAGGCCTCTGTTGAACTCTCCTGCAAGAATGAAAAGGCTCTTATTCAATGGTCCCTTTATGGGAATCCCAAAAAAGATGCATTGTGGGAAATACTAGAGCCTTGACCTCCCTTTATGTTTTCACAAGACAACTTCTGGAACACAAAAATTATAACCTGTTAGATATGAAAACATGTAGGCCATGGCTCAGGTGGTATAGCACAGGTATAAGGTCCCTAGTTCAGTCCCCAGCATCTCCGATTCAGGATCTCTGGTAGCATGCCTGGGTGAGGCCTCTGCCAGAGAGCCAGATTTGAAACTCTGCTGCCGTGTCAATACTGGCCATTGTTCTGAATCAGTTAGACAGCTCCTTATATTATAGCTAGCTTTAAGATGACAAGCTAGGTTTTATTATGCTATGACTATTCCCAGGTACCCATGTTCACTGTGTTTTCCCCAATGGTGGGTCCCTGACTAGTCTTATGATAAAACAGGATTACAGACATAGTTACATTTGCTGCTGGTTCATTTTTATTAGGGGTGGGTGTCCTGAGGGAATTACAGATCTGAATCTACAGTATGGATCCAGATCTTTAATTCCAGATTTAAATCAATTACAAAATCAAAAAAATATTAAAAAATAAATAAAAACCCATTGTGCGTACACAAGATGGCCACCAGACCATTCTGCGCATTGGTGGCTTTTTCCAAAATGGTGGTGGCAGCAGCAGCAGCATCACTACCGTTTTGGAAAAGGGCAGCCAGTCTGCACATGCAAAAAAATGGCCACTGTGCCTATGGAGACTGGCTGCCCTTTTCCAAAATGATGGCAGCGCTGCCACAACCATTTTGGGAAAGGCTACACCTGTGCAGCACGATCCAGCAACTATTTTGCACATGCAGTTATTTTTTTTATTAATAGGTTTTAAACTGAACCACAACAGATGTGTTGCAGTTCGGTATGGATTAATACGGATTAATCTGTACCTGCCCGTTACAGGCTGTTACGGATTAATTCGAATCCTTAACGTCCATCCCTAATATTTATTCTTTTAAAAAGCAACTTTAAGGAAAACAAACAAATTTTTTGCAGTAGGCCAAGTGCATTAAAAAAAATCACAATACATTAAATTACAAGGATTGTAACAGCACCCTCTTTCCCAACTTAAACTTTAAAATCAAGAGATCAAAGTTCTCACAGAGGGTAGCCAGAAACTGACACAGACTTGACAAGTCAGTTATTTTAAGTCACCGGCAATTTAAAAGTGGCTGTTGCTCTTGGTTTCAGTTAGTTAGTTATCTGGCCCTGTCCTCCCAGTCCCCACTTTGGCTAAGTACAGACCTGTTAGAAGCTAGCCTTTGGAGTTTACGCCTATGTCCTATCTCGTATTGTCAGTCTCACATCTTTGTTTTAAGTGCCTGTCTTGCTCTATAGTCCAGAATCCTTGTGAGAGCCTCTCCATTTTTCAGTTTTTCTTTGAACAGTGCACTGTTGACTGTCTTTCAGACACCACAAACCAAAACACACACCACACTAAAGAAATTCCTTACAGAGAAATGAGAGCAATGTGAAGAAAAATGACATGCTTCCGCTAAGAAACAAAGCCAGACACAGTTAAACTGTCTTCTCTAGTGACTAGTCACTTGAATGCACAAATTCTAGGCCTTATTTAATCACCTAAAATTAAAAAGAAATAATAGATTTGCTTATGAACAGGAGGAGTCATATTGCTTCTTGACCCATGCACCAGAACATGACGTTATTGTATTCTGTCCAAACTATTAGAAGGTTGATTAAATCTTGCCGGGACCTTTAGGAAACTCACATAGCATATTCAATTCTGCCATTAAGTCTAAAACAGTAACCATTTATAGTCTCTCTTCTACTCGCCACTTTTGCAAAACAGCCTGGAATTTGTAAATGTATTTAATTTTAGTCTCTTGAAAGACCAGCCTTGAAGTGCTTTTCACACTGTATCTGTGAAATGTGCAGCACTTTGGCTGGGGACAAATGTATTTCTACTGATGCCTGTCCCACACACTTCCCATTAGCAGTTTGGACTCCTGCAGTAAATTTCTCTGCAGCCTCTAAGCATAGAATCTGCTTGTCCAATCAACTACATGTAACACAGCCTCACTGGCAGGATGCTAGTAAGAATGAGTCTCCAATATGTCTCTGGATCTCTGGTAAGGCGAGCCTTTATCAGGGTGTGATTAACAGCTGAAAAGATCTGCAGATATCTAACACTATTTTCAGTTGTTGTCACTTTACAACAAATTATGAATTTATTAAGGTGTGATCCCAAATCATTTTGGCGCAGGCACTACCATCATGTACCAAGACAAGTTCCACCAAGATGAATGGGACTCACACTGGCAAAAAAGGGCTAACACTGTATCATTAGTACCATTAGTTTCTTATGAACACACTGCGTCATAGTGCTTAGATTTTCTCCATACTTGCAAGAATTAATGCATTACTATATAACTTTAAGCACTGTATATGATTTTATTTATGATTGTAAAAACAAATGAAATGCTGGTCCGCAGTGGCCCAGGGCTCACCCACATGGTCCCATGCCACCAGATATTATTGGCCAGCTACTGCACCAGGTCAGGTAAGCAGCTGGCCCAGGATGCATGCACAAGAAAATCTCCAAGGTGCATCCTGGTTCAAGGGCTGCCTACATAGGCCAACACAGGCCAGTATGTAATTTTGGTGCCACCTATTCCTGCCACAGGGCAGGAGTTACAACAGCCATTCACCATGGCGGGTCACCATGACTGCACATCATAGCAGGGTGCGGGGTGCTGGGAGCGGGGCAGGGTCAGAACTAGCTGTCTGCACATTTGTTGTGTTCCCCCCACACTACGTGGGGCAGTGGGACAGCTCTCTGGCTGCCTGGGATACAGTCATATTTGTTCCATGCCGCTCGCTGACCCGGAGAGTGGCGGCCGTGGTTTTCTGCCCCAGGTTGGAATGGGGAGCTGTCCTGCCACCTGCATGTTTATTTTTACCCATACTGTAGTATCAACAAATACAAGTTATATCAATGCATTCAAAAAGGCATTCAATTATTTCCATATTAAGATATGGAGACTAAGTAATTCAAATGATGTCTTTTATTGGACCAACCTTCATTGGTGAGAGTACGCAAGTCTGCGGGTCACACAGTAAGAAGTTGAACAATATTAAGATAGACAATTGTCCCACACCCCAAAAAGAAGACACAGATACCATCATTGTGGGGTAAATAGGCCTCACCAAACTTTATTAGCCCAGTCAGGGGAGGAGGGGGCTATGCCCTCCGGGTCCTGTCAACTTTAACTAACCACTAACTTAACTATAGTAAACTCAAGGCGGTCTGATGTTCCTCAGTACCACAACAATGCTAACTATAGCTGCTGCAATGTCACGCCTGCCCGGCTGCCCACAGCTGGATCAGGAGGCCGTTGCCTACTGTGACCAAAGGAAGGAAGTGAGCACAGTCAGCGAGGAGCCTGGACCGCCCCTGTCCTAGGCCCCGCGACCCCGCCCCCCTTCCTGGGTTCTATGTGACGCTGGTCGGGCAAGCTCTAGCATTCACGTGGACCCCATCTCATAAGGAGATGACCTGGCAGCAGACTATCCCTACCATCTAACTTAACTAACTCGCAGGACCCCTGCGGTGCGACAGTTATCAATCTCATGTATCCCCTTTCCACCTGTAGCCAAAATTGAATCAACACTGTGAGGAAGGCGAAAAAACCAACCAGAACCTGAGCCAATCGTCCTGGTGGCCAAAATTCCTTCCCGGCCCTGAACCCAAGTTCAGCGACCAGTGCTACCCACAGTGAAAAGGGAGGGTGGGAGGGTGCTCGTTCGCTGCTGCCCAGGTGTGGAATGGCGGGATCTGCGCCTGGGGCAGGATGGCGGCCGCGAGCTCCTGCCTCTCGCGAGAGCTCGCTTCGCGCCGCATCCCTGTGGTGCCGTGCGCTCCCGCCCCTATGCATCTTCCTTTTTCCAATGGCGGGGGCGGGACAATAGCCACCGCCCTCGAGCCGCTCCCTGTGCTGAGGAGGACCGTGGGGATGATGAACCTTGATGAGCCTGTATTATATTCACAAGATCATTATTCATTCTAATCTTATTTTAAATCACCATTTCATTCTAAGCTTCCTTTCCTATATCCTATGTAATAAACCTCATTTTCTGATTAAGATTTCAAAGTATATTGCTGATTAAAACTGAACATCTGCTATAAATCTGCCAGGCCAGTCTGGTAACATGTTTCAAGAAGAAGAAGAAAAATACTGCATGATACTACATGCAAAGCAACACATTTAATTTGCCTTTGGATATTTATAGCAAATTTCTGCTTGACAGTGAAGCAATTCTGTATTCAAATCTAGGAAGCTGGCCAGAGTAATAGATAGATGCTGGAAGTGGGAGGCCCAACCCTGAAATCATGCAGCAGTTGTCTGGATTTCAAGGCTCCTTAAGCCTGATGCTAGAAGTGCACATGCACAATTCATGCCTCCTGTGCACAAAGTGTGTGCACACTGATGCATACATCTTGGATTGGCGCCTTATGCGCTCCCTCCATTCCATGAATGCAGTGTGTATCGGGTGGATTCATGAAACAGTAGCTCTCCAGTCTCCAAATCAACCCACCTTATTCCCATCTCACCCACACTCCCACGGCTGTAGCAAGGCTAAGGAGGGCCCAGGCTCAGAACACAATTATGCCCCCCCAAGGGTAAGTCAGAATTAAAATAAATAAAACACGATGGGGACACTCAGGGTCAGGACTTGCCTCACTCACCCCAACCATGCATGGAATGCATACCTCCCTTGCTGCTGTGAGTGGGGGGCAGAGGACGCAGGGTAGAGGACTGCTGCAAGCAAGCAAAACAAACTCCCCCCTACCTAGTCTCAAATGGTCTCCGGGTGATGCATTCATGGCCGATGCTGCTGGACCTCAACTCCTCCGCTGCGCTTCTCCTCCTCTCACTCAGATGCCTCCCCAGGCAGCCCTCTACCCCAGTGAGTCCGACTCTTGGCTCAGTCAGCCTCAGCTTGCCTCACAGGGCTGCAGCAGGCAGCTGAGCTCCTCAGTGAGGGCGGGCTCCATGAGGGCAAGGGTCAGGCAGGCTCAGAGTTAGAGTCACGCCGTCTCACTCCTTGGGCCTCAGTCCTCCCCCCTCGCCTCACCTCAGGTCTCACTCAGGACAGGTGAGGTGAAGTTGCAGGCTAGAGCTTTCAGCGCACATGCCACCGCAGCAGGAGAGGAGTTGCTCAGAGCCAGCCCTCCTCAAGCAGCAGAAGCAGCGAGAGGGAGGGGAGGCGTGATGCGGCTGTGACTACTACCACTACTGAGTGTGCCTACACCTGGCCACAGAGTGCTTCGTGTGCCCCACCCCGGGCCCAATTCCAAGAGTGAGAGTCCCCTCCTGGACCTCACCCCGGCGGTGGCCAGGAGGCAGCAACATCAGCGCATGATTATTTCCCTTAACTCTTTTTTAAAAACCTGTTGCAGCTGGCTCTGGGCCCACGGCGGGAACCCCAGGGCCCTTAGACCCTCTGCACCCCAATAGCTATGCCACTGCACACTCCAACTTTCAGTGCCATCACAGAGGGATGAATAGCAGAGTTTCATTTAGTGTTAGGAAGAACACACATTGTTTGAACAGTCCCATGGAATTTTTCCTTTCCCAGTAAAATGGAACGTCTCAACTCCAGTGGCAAAACAGTCTCCATTGCTGTGGATGTAAGGGAAGGATTTAGCTTTGTGACAAGACATCACTGATACATATCAAACATGAATGGATCTTGTTTAAATAGACATGTTTGTAAATTAACAGCAAACAGCATTGGTATGTGAGAGTTTGGGGTTAAGGAATCTTTAAATGGCTTTAACTATGTTCATTTATTTTATATAGACAGACACTCACCCTAAGCCTCAGGGAAGGGGCGGAATATAAATTTAGTTAAATAAATATCTGATATCCTTGTTGCTTGTTGCATGTCAAGGAATTTATTGTTGGAGGCTGCTAAGGAATCGGTGTCTTCCTGCTTTGTACGATATTTTTCATACACCCACTGGGCCCAGAGCCTGGCTGGTGTAAATTAAGGGTGTGCAAAATTCATTTTTTGTTTTTCCATTCATTTTCATTTTTTCTTGCATTTTTGTTTTGAAAAACACATTCGTTTTTCCATTTGTTTTCATTTTGAAAACTCATTTGCTTTCATCCCATTAATTTTAACCCTTTTGTTTTCATTTTACATTTGTTTTCCATTGAAATCAATGGGGAACGTTTTCCAGGGCTTCCAAATCTTTCAAAAGTGGTTTTAATGCCCTTCTAACACAGTTTCAGAGTAATTTAAGTTCGTTATTTACATGTATACAAATTGTGTACAGTTCATACAATGAAGTAAAGAATGTGAGTGTAGACATTATACAATTCGTTGTACACAATGAAGTTATGTAGAAACAAACTTAAATTACTCTGACACAATTGTTCCTTGTCAAATTATGATAATAAATTATTTTCATAATTGTAAAATGTGCACGTTTAGTTATTGATAAAAACGAAGTATGTATGGTAAGGAATTTAGTACATATATTAAA
>QEPC01013547.1:701131-740701 GCA_003113815.1 Sphenodon punctatus
TCTTTAAAGATGCTTTGAAATCATGAATATCTTGTATTTGAGAAATTTTCTTCCTTTTTTCAATCAACTATTTTTGGGGTTGATCCTATGCCCCACCGATCCTGAGCACAATCTGCACATGCACGCAATTCATACGCAATTTGCACACATTCATTGGGAATGAATTGTGCCATGCGGATTCCACCGGGAGGGGTTTGGGATTGTGGCCATTGATATTCTATCATATAACTATCATTATTTTAAAAAACTATCATTATTTAGAAAAGGCTGACAAACAATTGTAGCTGAAGCCACAAAACTCCACGGTCAGGTTACAGAACCAATGTACTGAGTGGCACCTTACTCCGCAAGAAGTGCATTGAAGCCAATGGACTCTTTCATGGAGTAAACTGCCTACCGATTTGTATACAAATAAAAGAGATTACACCCATTAGAAATGGGGGGTGGGAGGCAAGAATAAAACTACTAACTGTCCCTACTTTTCCAGACAATCCCAATTTGCAGTAGGCTGTCTTGATTTGAGAGTTGCCCCATTTTTTGTTCCTGCATCAAGGGCCTCTGCACTAGAAGAGACCTCACCAGTGTCTGCACATAAACCATCCACCCAGGATGGGACAAACCGGTGACAGGAACATGGTATTAAAATGCACCACATTTTGTTTTGTTTTCATGTTACAGAATAATAGAATTTCAGGGCTGAAAAGTACAATATAATTTATTCAAACCTCCTGCCTTTGAGCAGAACCTATACCATTGATGAGAGGTGTTAACACTAACCCATTTTTAAAGATTTCCAGTGATGGGGGCTCCACACAACTTCCCTTGGAATTCCGTCTCCACTGCCCAATTGTCCTTGTGGTAAGAAAATTCCTAACTTAGCCTAAGTATTTTCTCTGTTAATTTAAGCCCATCGCCTCTTGGCCTATCTTCAGAAGCTACCTACAGCTAACAATTAGCTAGCATTTTGCTAATAACAACTTTTACATTTTTGAAAATGGGTCCTGGACATGTTCTGGATTTAGGCTTTATAAAGTTGGCGGCCTGAGCTAGGAATAGACCACTAGTTACCTTTCTAGCTCTTGGGATTCTTCTAAAAAAAAATTTTTTATGGACAGGTCCTAAAGAATATTATATGACTGGGATGAAAACAACAAAACCATATAGAAATTGAATAGGATTCTCTAGAAATTATTCTATAAACCTGTAGGTAGGGAACCATGCTCACTCTGTTTTCCCCACTGGTAGCAATGGGGTGCCTGTTTGTAGGCCTTAATAACAAATGGCATCTTTCTCAAAAAATAACCTCTACAATTTCAGAAATTGGTTGGTTTAAAATTCAAATAGAAAGTTGATCATTCTCATTCTTTTCCCACAGGCAAATATTGTTAGTGTAAAAATTCACCCTGGTGCACTAGACCATCATAAGGTGCTAACAGAAGTGACAGCAGAGCACCATCAACACAACCAGACCTGGATCAGGAGCCTGCTGCCAACACAGTCCTGCCTGGGTCAGGCCAGCTAACAAACGTGCAGCTGGCCATCCCCAGCCCCGAGCTAAGCCCAGCGCCCTGCCCCCTACCATGATGGACAGCCATGGTGGTTAATGACGGCTGCTATGGTGGACTCGATTCAGGCAGGGTCACAGCAAGTTAAAACCCAAGATAGCCCGCTGTGGCCCAATCAGGTGGACAGTAGTCTGGACTTTGATCCCTGAGGTCTCTGAGATCACAACCCGAACTCATCGCTGACACACCCAGGAGCAATTCCGTGTGAACATTTGGGGGTGCACCAACAATGTCTCTTATACACATCTAGATGTGTATAAGAGACAGGTTACAAGTTTTGTACTATCGGGAGCATCTGTTTGTTAGTACCCTGCAAAAAGCTTCTCATTTTTTTCTGTAATTGTCTTTTGTTTCATCAGCATGTGCTCAGCATATATCAGTTCTTGATATAAAATTACCCCAAAATGTTATGGATGGAGAATTCACCTAATTTATATTGTTACAAAAGAATAAAAATAGACAACGTATCTTCATAAGATTTTGAAGTGTTTAAATGACCATGGAATGATACGGATAATGAAATGATCCAAAATATGGCCAGGAATAGCATAGCAGATCTTGAACTCAAGAACATTCTACATGCTCTGGGTGTTCACTTAATGTTTAATCCCCTTCTCATAAATAAAGCAATTGTTCAAAAATACTGGCCTCTTCCAGATCATTAGCTAAATAAATGCTGAGAGGGCTGCCTGCTATCTCTAAAATGCTAATTAATGAAATTGCACAATAAAGGCCAATCAGGAAATACATCTTTTCTGGAAAGAAAGAAAGAAAAAAAGAAAGAAACTACAAAAATTAAAGACAAATTCAAGTATCTGACGATTTAGGGACCAATATGATTTTCCACATAAGACGAAATCATACGCTGTATTAGGAATGACCGGAGTTTAGGGCTCATGACAAAATTTACACAAAAAACTCTTTCACACTCAAGTGCCCTGCTCAGTTTTCTCTGATATAATGCTTAGTTGTGAAGATTAGCCTTTACTGCCTGTGTTGCTGTATTGTTAAGTGCATGGCTTTCTAATTAAGGAAAGGAAATTAAGTTAGTTAAATAGCAGAACTTCTCAAAGTGGTAAGATTAGCCTTACATACTGTGCTATTGTATTTTTATTAATTATCACAGGCATGTGCTTTGGCTCTAGATTTCTGCTTCACAACCCATTGTAGATTCATGTTTTCATTTTTTTCAAGGAATGCTTGGTACGTCTTTAATCAATACCTTTAATAAGTTCCTCTGTGTGATTTTTCCATCCTTGCAGCATGGCATGCTAGCCTCAAGAGACAAAGAGACAGTTGTGCCACATTTCATCTCTATTTTTGTATCACATGAGCTCTTTTTTTCTGGGATATAAGTGCAGCTTTCTGCCACATCCACCCATTTGTACTGTTCTTTATGGTAAAACCCTCTGAAAGTCAGAGGAAGAATTATGGTTCACTTTTTCAAAGATCATAGCCTTATGCACATGAAAGCTATTGACCTAGCTTTTCCAAGACCTCTTTGGTCTGAAACTATAGCCTGCAGGTCTGTATAAGTTGTTCAGACCATCATACACTAAAGCAGGTAAACTGATCTTTCCAAGATTATTTTGTATTACTTTCAAATTTTAGAGTCATCATTATTATTACAATATTAAATATGCATATAGTGCTGCTTTCAGCATTCAACATGCTTTCAATCCTTATCTAGTTTGCCTTCACAGCAACCCTATGAAGTAGGTCATTACTATTCTCATTTTACAGATGGGGAACTGAGACCAATAGCTGGTGACTTGACTAAGGCCATCCAATGAGATCATGGCTGAGATGGGATTTGAACTTTGGTCTCCCTTTTCCACTAGGCTGCACTGGCTCTCTGCTTTCCGCAAAGGATCAAGGATGGAGAATGGGCCATCAAGGATCGTGAACTATTAAATTTCATTCTTTTTTCCCCTCTATACTTAAACTTTTGCACAATTCCAATTTTTGTTGCATGCATTTATTTACTTTTTATGGCATCCTCTGATGTACTGTTTCAACATGAATACAGTTAAAATGAAAGCCAGATGGCATCACTCTGGGATTCTCTACATTCTAAGCTTTCATGTGATTTATATTGATAGAACTGATTTTCTTTCTTTAAATTTATATTAAATACTGCATTAAAAGAATCTTTAATAAATGTTCACATTGGACAAAATAAAACATTTGTGGCCAGAGGTAAGTTTACTTCGCAATGTCAGCTTTGTACTATATATTTTGAAGTTTGGAACTAGGGTTGCCAAGTGTCCCTCTTTTTGTGGGAATTCTCAATTGGGGGGTGGGGCTGAGGAAGCATCCCATGAGCACTTCCCGCGGGTAAGAGAAGTTCTGCAGCTGTTACTGCTGCATTTTGGATTTCCCTACCCCTGTCTACAACTGAGGTAAAGGCGGGGGAGAAGGGTGTCCTATCCCCCCAACTCCTGTAGTGTTCATTTCAATTGCACCAGCCCTGCTCCCCAGACTGCACTCCAGACCGAACCTCTGGGGTCCTTCAGCAGCCAGATCCAACTGTGGTCAAGCAGCAGTCTCCCCAGTGTCCTTGAGTTGGCCAAGTGAGCACTTGCCAAGAGGTTCTTTGGTCAGTCAGGGAAGAGAGTGGGCAGAACTTTTTCTCCCCAACCCTTCTTCCTGAGAAAGGCCCAGCACAGCTACTGGGGGAAAATACTGCACAGTGCATACTTTATCAAGCTTTGATCAAGCACTCATTAAAAATCACAAATAAAAGAAATGGGTGGGAGCATAGCCTCTGGCACTTAGATAACCACCAGGCAGAAGGAAGCTGTCAGTCTTGCCTAGGACTCGGGAACAACAGCTGGAGCAAGTCCTCTGCCACTTGGCAAGTTTGAAAGGCAAGTACACAAGTAGAGCTAGTTTCCCCCCATTTGCCAGAAAGTGTTCCCCTGTCTTGGAACAAGGTGAAAACTAGAAAAGGCAGAAAGAGTGTGTGTGTGTGAGAGAGAGAGAGAGAGAGAGAGAACATGCTTGTGTTTGTGCTTGTGTGTGTATGTACGTGCATGTGAGAGAAAAAGTGCACTTGCACTAGTTGTGAGTGTAAAAGTGCTTTGGCAAGTGTGCATGTGAGTAAGAGAGAATGATTGTGCTAATGTATGAAAGAGCACACTTCTGCTAGTGTGCAAATGTGAGAGAGTGTGCTAATGCACGAGAGCACACTTATGCTAGTGTGAAAGTGTGTGGGGAGAAATCTAGCAAGAGAAAGCACTTGCAGTAGTGCATGTGTGTGTGCATGCACCTCTCACATGTGGCATAGTTGGGGGACAGTGTGTCAGATTGGAAGAGGCAAGGGAAACTGAGCTGTAGCTCTGCATGAATAGTTAACCTGCTAATTTTTATATATATATGAAAATTGTGGCAGCAGGGGGGCAGTGCACAGGGTGTCCCTTTTTACAGTTTTCAAAACCTGGTAATTTACTCTGGAACCAACTTTACAGTTGGAAGGCACATTTGTTGCAGAGCATGCCTTTTGCTGAGTAGTTGGCAATGGTTCACAAATGTTTTGCCTATAACCGCATTTTGAGATGTAACTACAAGTGAGACAGCAACAAAGACATAAAAAGTATATTAAATATCAGCCAGGGTTGCAACCCCCTGCACAGATGGTGCAGCCCCAACTGGGGTTCTGACCCTGCAGTTTGGGAACCTCTGCATTAAGGGCTGCCAAGAACATCATGCGCATGGTCTAAACATACTGATTACTCCCAGCGACTGTATTTTTGTATGTATTCAGCATAGTAAAATTAATGAAGGTAGCCTGAAAAAAGCAAACATTATTGAATCAGGTACATTTTGGAGGGATTCTATTAACATTTTGACCCATTGAGGCTTCCATCCACCAGGATTAGGGCCCCCAAAACAGTCATGCACACTTGTTCCTTCCACTACAGTGGTTTACTAAATGCCAAGTCCCCACAATATCTATACACAATATATCACCAGCTTCCTATGGGCTACACTGTTCCTTTTGTATGAGTACCAATAAGAATACAACTAATAAAATATTAGTTGGCTTCTTTAGACATTAATGATTGAAGTTTCAATTGCCAATTTGTTCCTACGTGTCATTTGTTCTACTGTTATGTATTGTCTCAAGTGATTATATATCTTGAGCAATTACTCCAATAATTTTGTTCTTTGTTCTATATATTATGTATTTTTGTCTCAAGTTGCTTTATATATCTTGAGTTATTACGCTAATATTTTTACTATTCACTTGATGTAATTGATTTTCTACAGGGTCTTTACAAAAAGAAGCAACCATTCTATGTTGTTCTATGGGGCAACCATTATATGCTGTATGCCATTTTGATCAGTAGGGTAACTCTGGGTAATTTCAGATGTGACAGGCCATTTGGCCCACCATGCTGAATCGTGCTCCAGGATATGTTGAATCAGTCCGGCCTCCTTTAGATGTGCCGGCCTGATTCTGCCTGGGGATCGGGGAGGGGGCAGGGCTGCACAGCACAATGTGCAGCCGTATAGCCCCCCCCCCCCCACACTCCCGCCCTCTGGGATACAGGCGGGCGCAGAAGCCTATCCAGCTGCTACGCCCAATCACGGACCGTGGTTGGGACCACGGTTCAGGATGGGCCAAACGTAACAAATGTTACGTTTGGCCCGTCCCGGAATGTGGCCAATCTAACCACGCTTTCGGACCTCCGGGCAGCCGGAGGTCTGAAAGCGTGGTCAATGTGATTCCCACCAGAGATTCACTGAGGTGAACATCTGGCAGAAATCACATCAGAAGTTATGGTACCAACGGCCACCACAGGGGATTCACTGTGGGTGACTGTGGTATCGTAACATCTGAAATTACCCTATGGTAACAGTACTGATTCAGAATTCTAAACTCCAAACAGCCCTGCACACAGTGATACCAGACAGTACTAGTACAAGTATCTAACATTGGGAAATAAATGACAGGTAAATGGTTGCTTCTTTTTGTAAAGACACTGTATGTTATTTTATTTATACATATACAAATACAGTTATTTATAAGATTGTGTATAGTGTTTTAGGTAATTTGTGGGAGGGTTTAAGAGAGATCCTCATTTTTGTGGTGCTGTTTAGTGGCTGGATCTGCAGTTTCTAGGTCTTATTTATTTGATTATACCTTTTTTATGAGGCAAGCCCTACCTGGCTTAAGATTACCACCCTCTGGATTGGACCTGGAGCTTCCAGGCAATGAGTGTTTTCAAACATGATGGTGCTTGGGCACTGTCATGGACTTACCCCTTACAGGGAGGGGCTGCTACCATGACCGGAATCCTGCCACACCCCTGAGCTAATGTGACAGGGGCTGGGCTGCTGGGGAGGGCAGGGAGATGCATGTACATGCGTCCACCCAGCCCTGCCCCCATGCTGCATCCAACGATCCACCCCCTCCCTGACGGGTGGCCATGGTTGCCAAAGATGGCCGTCATGGTGCCTGGAACCAGCAGGGACTCTGGACCAGGTCCAGTAAAGCAGGCTTTCAAAATGAAAGCCTGATTTACTCCTGGTGGGATCCCGGCCACGGGGGAGACTACTGTGGACTGTGCCTTGGAGACTTTTCCGAGCCAGTCTCCACCACAGCTGAGGATCTATCCCATACTAACGACTGGTGTGAGACAACTACATGATGGTGGTCTCTGTGCCAAAGCGTGGCAATGCAGGCCACCATCACATTTGAAAACACTCTTTGACTCACCCTGTCTGGGCTCTAGGTGAAACTCCTATCCTCAGGTAATCTGGAGTGTTGCTAGAATTTGGGTGTGACCATGTCATAAAGGAGTAGAATGAAAGGTAGTGCTGAAACTTGCTATTCGATTTTTTTTTAGAATATACTGAAGATCACAGTCCGTGGTTTGGAACCACCGAGTTACAAGGTTCTTTTAACTGAGATCAGGTCTGGTACGTGCAGTTTGAAACCCTCAATCAAGTGATGGATCCGCGCATGACCAGAATGACCCACCCCTGACCCTGGCTTCTCTGAGCAAGGAAACAAAACATAGTGCCATATTTGGTAGGCAGGAGGGTAATGGAAAGGGGACCAGCACAGGACAGTTTTTGATTCGCTGGCAGGGGCAAAGTGGCCATTTGGCATTTTTCAATCTCCTTGGTAACTTTGGCTGTGTGTGCTACTCTGTTCATCTGTAAGTATTTCAGCTTGGAGTTGGGGGGGGGGGCGTGCCTGGCCATAGGGGCATTGTTGGGAGTTACTAGTCACCCTGCTTTTTATATATCTATCTTTTAAAGTGGGTGCTTGCACATGGGCAATGCTGTGGAGTTTGCACTTTGGGGTTTGTCACTTTTGCTGTGAGTTTGACACTGTACTTTTGCTGTGGGTTTGCTAAGATGTTCCCATCTGGGGCACAGGGGGATACTTTGTTTCTGGTTAATTATGGTGTGTTTTGGGAAGGAGGCTTTCCTTGCACAGGGGCATGGAGGAAGGGAGGCATATAAGCCCTCTTGGTCCAGATCCACAAGGGAAACCAAGCAAGAATCAGGCTGGGGGCAAGGGGACCCCTTTCCCACCCTATTTCAATTCAAAGAGGCATAAGGCAGGGTTGTGTCCTTGCCCCCCAGCTGTTTAATATCTTTATTGGAGATCTAATCCCCCCGCTGCTTTCTGTAGATGGCCACCCCCCTAAGATTAGGGATAGGAAAGTCGCCGCATTAATGTATGTGGATGACATTGTGCTGCTCTCACAAACAAGAAAGGGCCTGAGAAGCAAACTGATTAACCTGATGGAGTATTGCACCATCAATGGACTGGAGATCAACTACCCCAAATCCCAGATTATGGTAATGGGAGAACAAAACCGCAAAGGTGTGTGGAAGATTGAGGGTAAAGAATTCCATCAAACTAACTCCTATTGTTATCTAGGGATAAATTTCTCTAGTAATGGGTTGTGGAAACGCCAAGAAAAGCATGTTGCTATAAAGGCCAAAGCAGCAGCCAAAGGAATATTTAAACTCACAGCAAAATCTATGTATGTCCCAATTTCATCAGTCCTTAAAGTTTTCAAGGCCAAAGTTCAAGCAATGCTCACATTTGGTGCAGCAGTAATACCCATAGATAAATCTCGGGATCTGGAAATAGTACAAGACAAATATTTAAGAAAGCTCCTGAGATTGGCCCAGGGAATTCTGGGAGCCATAGTGAGAGCGGAGACAGGTACTCTATCTATAGCATGTATTGCGAGACAGGCAATTCTAGCCTACTGTCTAAAATTGTGCGCATGGGAAGGGGGGTCTCTGACCAGTCAGCGCCTGCTAGAGGAACTACAATGTACAGGAGCCAGACAATATCCTTGGCTCATACATCTGTCCTCAAACTTACAGAGCATGGGCTTTTCCTTTGCCAGTCTCTGGGGGAGGGATACTTCCCAATTAAGATGATTGCTCCTCTCGTGAGCCACAGATATTGCCTGCCAGGAAGATCTGGCAGTGGTTGCAGATTGGAAGGCTGCACCTTGGTATTCCCGCTTTAAGCAGGTGCACAAATTTGAAGTGTATCTTGATCAACTCAAATCTTCTGCACTCCGCAGGAGTTTTACTTGCCTAAAAATGCAGCAATTCCGTTCAGAGGTCTTATTAGGTAGACATGCTGGCCAGCCTTACGCAAACCACAACTGTATCTGCAATGCAAAAACGGTGGAGGACTTACCTCATGTTCTGTTTCAGTTTACACTATACAAAGACATCAGGGAACTTTGGATTGAGCCATTGATAGCAGGGAAGGAAAATATGTCCCCCCATTTGCAAATCCTTTTTCTCCGTTTAATGAGTCAGAATTTAGAACCAATCGGGTTGCCCACTTCGAGTATCTGGCAGCCAAATGTCGGGAGGCAATATCCTAAATTATACTTAAAAGTTAATGGATCTGAATTTAGGAGCATAATTTACTATGGTCTGGTACCATGTCTCCTAATTCTGGAGATGACTAATTTGTTACAATACTGTCTATTAACAAAGTCTCCTTTAGTCCTTATATTATGTATACTGTTATATAGTGGATTGTAATTGTTTGGTTCTACAAACTTCTATTGTATTTATTTTATCTGGTTTTAAACTTGGGGTTATGTTTTATGGACCACGGCGGAAGCCAGTGCCATCACTAACTAACTAACTAACTAACTAACTAACTAACATATTTGTGGGGAGGGTTTGCATCTGTTTTCTTTTGGCTTTGCATGCTGGCATGCATGGAACCAGGGGCCATACTTGATATGCTGTGTTTTTTGGGGGGGGGGGTTGTGCAGCAGTCACAGCCAATGTGTTCTCTGGCTCACCCCAGTCACAGTGCCACTCAGCACAGAGCTTGCATGCATAGGGGCACACATGGACCTAGGGGGCCAAACTTGATATGCTGTATTGCTTAATTATATGGTGTGGGTTCTTTTTTGGGAGTGGTGGTTTGTGGCTGGGTCAGCTGGCAGGACAGGGACCATGTGCTCTTTGACTCACCCCAATGCCACTACAGGCACTGAGTGTTTCTGAGTTTCCACAATTCTGAGTTCCAAGGTTCTGAGGTTTTCCGAGGTCCGGATTTTCAAGTCCTCAAAAAAAGTTCTGAGTGGCAACTGAAAACTCGAATTCGGCACTGGGAACCACTCATGAATTTTTAATATATATTATTATTATTATTATTATTATTATTATTATTATTATTATTATTGTTGTTCTTGTTCTTGTTGTTCTTGTTGTTGTTATTAAACATTTATATAGCACCAGCAATATACCTGGTACTTTACAATTGTAAGTAAGATATTCAGTACAGCATAATGAAAAGGCTCCCCACTCTCTTTCTAAAATAGCCCCGTTCCTATAGAACTTTGTGACATCACAACATTCCAAAAGGGACATGGCCACATAGGAAAAGGGTAAAATTCTTTTGTTGTGCCCCCATTTGGTATAGGCCCACCCTCTTTGGGTCAATGTTTCTGGCTCAAAGTTGGCATGTAGGACAAGCCCTTCCCTGGACTTCCATCCTGGACACCTTCTGTGTCCTTTGGCTAGTCAGCTAGTCCAAAGAAGGCCCTCCTTATGTCAGGGCCCTAGAGCAAACTCCAAACCTTCTGCCCCCGTGCAGCTTGAGGCACTCAACCTGATACAATTTTAAGCCCATGAGATAAACCTTACCCTGGCGGTTGTCCTGCAGAGTCCTAGTTCAAGCCTTTAGGGCTGCTTCTCCCCATCTGGCTACAGCTTCCTGTCTGCTCTGGAAACTGGATGGAAACTGATTTCTGGGAGCCAAGTGGGAATTCTGGGAACTAAATATCTTTTTTTTCTGGCCCTGGTTTTATTCTCACTAAGGTAAAAACCAGCAATCATGCAGCTCTTTTTTTTTCAACTCTCCATTTTTCATTATGAGATTTTTACACCCACGACAAAACTTACTTTCTAATTTGACTTCACAAAAACCAGGTATCTATAGGACATGCACAACGGGTATTTTCAGATGTGACGGGGCTCAATTCGCCCCACCACGGAAACACCCTAATGATTCCCCGCCAGGGCCAACACGTAACGGCCAACAAACGTGTTGGCCGCTCCTGGCAGGGAATCTGGGCGGGGGGCACGTGCGGCACAACATGCGGCCGCACGGCCCCACCCCCCATGCTCCCTAGGCCACCCACGCTCTTGGGAGATGGACGGGCGCTGCAGCCAATGCAGCCGCAGAGCCCACCCATGTTGACCATGGCCCGGAATCCCGCCACTGATTCCAGGCCGTGGTAGGGGGCCAAAAGTTACGGTCCCCTTGATCACAGGGGGGAATCACATTCAACATGTAAACGGAGATGGTCCAACCAGGACCTCTGTTTGTGTGTTGAATGTGATTCTGCCCCGTGTTTCACAGGGGTGAACATCTGGGGGGAACTCCCGTTCCCCCCAACAGACGTTACGGGATCACGATCACCTTGTGGGGATTCACCATGGCTGAGCGTGATCTCGTAATGTCTGAAAATACCCAACATCTTAAAATTCATTAGGAGAATACATTTACTTGAAAAAAATAAACATTCTGAATATATACACCTTACAAATAGATTTCCCAAAGGGATTCCTTTAAGTCATCTCATATTTTCTGTGGGCCAGTAATCTCAGTATTCAGCAATACGTAACTGTTTTACCATTGTCAACTTATTTGAAACTAGTGATGGATGAATGATGCAACAGATGTTATCAGGATTACAGCTTGTTACACAGAGGGGAAAAAAGTCATAACTTTGGAGGTTTCCTTTTTTTCATTAAAATTTTATTCTTGTTTTAATCCACTCTATTTGAGAACACAGACAATTCCAAAATGGTGGAATGGAATCGCGGCGTGGTAACAGCTCCTGCCGCATCAGTCCTACAGAGGGATACATGGCATAAGGCACCCTCCTTCTCTTGCACTGGTTAATTGGACTGTTGCAGTACACAGATAGCAAGAAATTCCACAGATTGTTCATCAACCCCCTCCCCTCTCAACATAAATTGGAATGATGGGGCAGCCAGTATGAAGAGTCTGGAATCTACCCACCTTCCAAAGTACCAGTCAGGATACTGGAAGAAAGGTAGTGACTGGTAGCTGAGATATGCCTCTTGGATACACTGTAGGGAAGCACAACAGCACACCGTCTCTTGCTAAGAGTGTTTGCACACCTGAGATGGGAGGGGGGTGGGGAAATGCAGTGAGCAGAAATCCCAGCAGGGGGAATCACATGAAGCCCCACTCGTGTGTGCAGGGGTTTTAACATCATTAGCTCGTTTGTGCCATGATTTCACTCACATGTGACAGGGCTCAAAATCCAGAGGAAACTGAACTAAGTTTCAGGGATGGAGAAAACTGAGTTAAGTCCACCAATGGCACTGTATTTCTTATATATGTAAATGCTATTATCAGAATCAGTGATGATGAATGTAACGACTCCACGTTACAAACATGCATATGAGATTGCAGGATTGAGGCGTTACAAAATATCTTTTCCTACTGTGTTTCATACCATGTAACTGCAAAGCTATCCAGAGTGATTTTGAGGCTTCCAAATATGTTCTAGTTTTTCATAGCAGATTCAAGAGACTGCCAATAGAGAAAATAAATTTCCTTTGTTCTTTGGGTTCCTGACAAGACAAAGCATACACAGTAGAACTCATGCAAAAGTCATTAATGAAAAATTTACAATTCTCAGCATCTTTACCTTATGTGCAATAGATTTGTATAAATGTGGCCATTAATATATCTCCCTCTGTGCTCTACCCTATCATTAACTTCACCCACAATATAAACTCGGCTTCTTATTACAAGGCAGCTACGTTCTGAGACATCAAGTTAGTGCCAGAATGTCTCCAATTTCATATGGCTGAAACACAAAAAGGCATTTGGTTCCAATTTCCTAATATGGCAATAGATGCAAGAAATTCACCGTGGAGGATTCATGTGCTCTGCTGTTATCCTCAGCAAGGTCAAATCATTTGGAAACACACTCTGACAATCAGAGTAACACTAACACACTAACTGGGTGATGAAATAGTTGTGTACATGAAGGCTTAGGAAAGACGAGCAAAATAAAATGTGTTTAGCATATGTAACAGCACAAAGCAGACTGCCAAATTCAGATTAGCTTTTTAACCCAGTTGTTTATTATTTTAACTTTCATAAACATCCTGAGATGCCATTCTGCAGTTTACCCTGTTCCTTTATGTATACTATAGCCCACTAATTACAGACTCACATTTCTCTGCCTGATTTCTTATTTTGTAATAGGCCCATGTATCCCAGACTCTGGTGTAAGGTAACCAGAATTTACAAACCTCAAACTGGGAATCCCCTATATCCCACCTCCCACACCACCACTAAAATGCATAAACAGGTATGTTCATTTATGTAAATCATGTAAGATTAAAACCAATCACTGCCTAACTTTGAGGGGAACCAGGGATTTTTGTTTTTTGGAGTTTTTTTTAAAAGGGCAAGCACAGATTCCCCTCTAAAAAAAACTAGGGGTGGGCTTTACGGATTCATATTAATCTGTAATTGCTTATAATGGACAATTACAGATTAATCTGTATTGAATTGCAATACTGGCAACACACCCATTTTTGTGTGTCCACTATTCATAACTAAACATTTTAATGTCAAGACAGGACTTGTGTGAGCAGTCAAGGCCTGAGGCGTCCTGGTTGCATAACACCTGGCCATCTTCCGCGATAGGTTTAGTTGACTTAGGACACTTTAGAATGTTCTTCCCCCTCCCGCTCTACCTTCCTGTAGAATCAGAGTCATCATTAGGCAGGTATAACTAGTACTGACACAGAGGGTCCCATTTATTTGTTTATTTTAATACAGTTTTACCCCGCATTCACCCGCACCATGGCAGCTTGGAGCAGCGAACAACATATAAAATCTAAATAATACACATAAAACAAGATATTAAAATATTAAACATTTCTAAAAGGCAAAATACTAAAGGCAATAACACACACACACACACACACACACACACACAATCTCCTCCTGCCCACCCCCCTCATCTGGGGCAGTGATCTGCATGAGTCCACACATGATGAGGAGCCCAATTTATATAGGGCCTCAGGATTCCTAAGGACACTTCTGTCTGTAGTAATCTCATCCACACAGTAACTAAATATTTTTCTTCCCCAGATGTTCTGCTTTTATGGACAACAAATGTGGCATCTATACTTGCACATAACTTCCCACTAATTTAAGTGGGCGCTCTTGATGACAGCAAGGGACAAATCTGTATTGGGTCACCTCTCATGAAGTGAGAGGAGACCCAGTACATTAGAATCCTGCCAGTGATGGCTGCCAGTACAATGAACAGAGGATAACATTCTGTTGTGGTTGAAACAGAAATTCTCATTCAAACATTTTAATATGGGACAGGAGTTTGTGAATCTTTCATAAAGCAATTGGATTTGTTCCCAACACATTAAAAATAATTTATTTTCTTTGAAAAGATGAACAAAGCATCACTTATTAAGTTTAATAGTGCGGCTTAAATTAAATGGGGGAAAACATGAAATTAAATCCAGAGTATTCAGCCCTGCATTAATTGTGATTTAAAGGACCAGTTCAAAAGATAACACTTAGTAATTCTCAAAGTCCAGGCAGAACTCTTATTTTCATCTCATTTACACTCAACAAATCATTCTTTCCCATTTTTTCTGCTTCACTTTATTACTCTGCTTGACACAGTCAAGATAAAACAAAAGTCCTGATGTCTTAATGGCACCTGAAATTGGACCTACGTCATCACAAGCAAAGGACCTAACAGAGGGGCTCATTATTCTGCTGTTCCATTACCTCAGCTTCCTGCTCGACACTATTCTTTATTAATCCCAGATATTTCAGCAAGTTAATAGTTAATGGGAACTATGTTTTATGGACAACAAATGCTGCCAAACAGGTGGTGATAGGACTCTGTTTTCACAAATATATAGGGCTTTAAATGACGTTTAATTTACAGACCAAATTACTCATTCATCACAGGAAAACAGCACAGAAATAGCGAGATGTCAAAAGAAATGTAGCCTGAAATATAAGAAATGCACCAGCTGGCTCTGCAGCAAGATGCTCCAATGAGATTTTAATGAGGCACGCTTCTTCATTGTCTAACACTCGGTATTTTTACACACACATTTCTCCTGCATGTTTGCTGTTACATCCTGAACTTTCTGTGTGTCTAAATCACTCACCCAGATCTTAAACATTCGGATCTTTGAACATCTGTGTAGAACTTCTACCAGAACTTTTGTGTGTAAAAAGTTCTCCTGGTAAATTGCTTTGCTCCAGGTAGCTGTCACTTTGTTTCCATGGCAGCCCCTCACGTCCACAGCTGTGGCTACTGTAGGCTACCTCAGGGCAGTGTTTGTGTGAAGAATGCATCCAGGAACTGCCTCAGGGCAGTGTGTGTGTGAAAAATGAATTCGGAACTTTCTTGTGGACTTGTAAACCCAGAAGACTGAAAAATCTGGAACTTTAACGTGTGTGTAAAAATACCCAATGTTGCCTGTCAATATGCTCACCATAGAGAACATTTTTTCAAAATGAAAGACTGGTGGAAATGTTTCTGTTTAATAAAATTAGAGATGAAACAAATATCTGTGTTAATACTATACCCAGCAGAGCAGATCTGCCTTGGAACACCTATGATGCCTCCCTATACCTCCCTCGCCTCCTCGCCCTCTATCACCTTCCTTCTTCTCGCCTTTCTCACGAACCCCCTCCTTCTCCCTCTTCCACCACCAGTGGCCTTTCTCCAGCCAACCTACCCCTNCTCCCTCCAGCAGAATGGCAGCTCGGGGCAGCTCACAAATACAATTAAAAGAATTAAAACAATCCATAATATTAAAAAGGGTTACTCAAACAATATAAAATAAACCATAAAAGAGGTAAAAGTACTGGTAAACACCCATCCCCCACCCTTACCCCCCTCCCACAAAAGCCCGGACAAACAACCAGGTCTTACAGGCCCGAAGAAAGGCCAACAGGCTGGGAGCTAGGCAAGCTTCCTCTAGGATGGAGTTCCACAGTCACGGTGCGACCACCGAGAATGCCCTCTTCATTGTGCCTCCCCCCCCCCGTTCACCCGGGGGACCTTCAGGAAAGCACCCTCCTCAAATTGCAGAGGTCTCTCCAGGGCCCGGAGAGTGAGGCGGTCACTCAGGTAGGAGGAGTCCAGACCATGTAGGGCTTTAAAGGTCAAAACCAGCACTTGAATCGGGCCCAGAACGCTATAGGCAGCAAGTGCAGAGCCTGGAGTACTGGTGTAATGTGCTCCCTACAGCCCGTCCCCATCAGGAGGCGGGACTCCACATTCTGCACCAGCTTCAGCTTCTGAGTCATCACCAAGGGCAACCCCACATACAGCGTGTTGCAGTAAACTAGTCTTGAGGTGATGAATGCATGAATGATGTCTCATTCAGACATTTGGTAGAGCTGAAAGGAACAGCAGTTTCCCTATCCCTAATCTGACAAGTACCTACTTGGTTAATTCAAAAGGTCACTTCCAGTGCAGTTTGGGGACCTGTTCAGCAGCTTAGGGTATTTTTAGACAAACACCTCCTCACCCATTACCCACCCATCACCCACTCATTATTCATGTTGTAGGGCCATGGGCCACATTAGTGCCCCATGGAGCCATGCAACTTGTATGATGGGTGGGTGATTATTTATTTATTTATATTTATATGAATATTTTTAACCAGCTCCCTCCTGTACAGTGGCAGCTCGAGGCGGCGTACATCACACATACTTATAACAATAAAATCAACTTTAAAACTACAAAACAATTAAAATACAATATAAAATATAAAATGGACACAGCTCCCAGGCAATAAAACAATAAAACCCTCCCACCCCACCTACCCTCCCCCCTCCCCGAAGGCCCGGCGGAACAGCCAGGTTTTACAGCATCTACAGAGAGAGGGGAGGTCGAGGGATATGTGGGCCTCTGACTGGAGGGAATTCCACAGCTGAGGCACGGCCACTGAGAATGCCCTTTGTGCCGTTGCCACCCGGCATACCCAGGGGACTTCAAACTGGGCATCCCTGACCAACCGCAAGGGCCGCAAAGGAACCCAGGGTCTGAGACGGTCTCGCAGGTAACCAGGACCCAAGCCATTTAGGGCTTTGGAGGTCATAACCAGCACCTTGAATTGGGCCCGGAAGATAATAGGCACTGGCAGCCAGTGCAGAGCACAGAGCACAGGTGTAATGTGCTCATGGCAGCCCATCCCTGTTAGGGGACGGACCGCCGCATTCTGCACTAGGTGCAACCTCTGGACCGTCATCAAGGGCAGCGCCATGTAGAGCGCGTTGCAGTAGTCCAGTCGAGAGATAACGAAAGCATGGATGATGATGGTCAGATCTGAATCCGAGACATACGGCCAGAGCTGTCGCACCAGATGTAATTGGTGAAATGCTCCCTGCGCCACAGCCTCCACCTGGCAATCCAGGCGAAGCTGTGGGTCAAGGAGCATCCCCAGACTACGAACCTGAATGACCAAAGGGGGGAAGGCCCCGCCAATGACAGGAGCCACCACCTCCTCAGCCCTCCCCATCAACATCACCTCCATCTTGTCAGGATTCAGTTTCAGTTGGCTCGCCCTCATCCAGTCCCCCACAGCTTCCAAGCACCGGGTAAGCACCGAGACTGTCAGACCTGGATCACTAGAAAATGAGAGGTAGAGCTGCGTATCATCGGCGTATTGATGACATTGCATGCCGAAACCTCTCATGACCTCACCCAAAGATTGCATATACACATTTAACAGGCGAGGGGACAGAATAGAACCCCTCTTAGTGGGTAATGGGTGGGGAGGCGCTTGTCTAAAAACACCCTTAGAAGTCTGCACATGTGCCAGGAGAGGCTGGCCTTGACAGCTCCTGCTGTCACCAAAGCCAGGGAGCTTTAACTACCGGTAAGATCCCCTGCTTATCCTCCTGCACCTCCCTCCTGACAACCCCCTCAGCTGCTCTGATAAATACCCCCTGCCTGCCTACCCCTCAGCTGCTCCGGGCATATTCCCAGTGGAGTATATGCCCAGTTATCTATCTGGTTATCTATCCTGATGAATTAAAAGCCACGTGCCCTGCCTCACAAACCACATCCACTACCCCAGAGCTTCTCAGAGCAAGGAAATTAACCCTATTCTATAGCTAACAACCCAAATACTGGAGTAAACTACCTCTCAACAGTTGAATATAAAACAGGAGTTCTTGTGATTTAATCCATATGGTGGCCATCAGGGCAGAAAAGTCATTGATGAAAGCCAAATAAACCACCCAGGTTCTTTCTGGCTTTTGTTTCTAACCCTGAAATGGCCAATATTGGCCTTTTCCTGGTTTTTCACATTTGGGGGTACACACTCCAACTGGGAACATTTCCTGGGGCTCCGCCCCTCCTTAATTTTAATGGCCAGGGCTGAGCCCTGGCAAGTCCCCCCTCCTCCCAATTAAGTTCTGTGGATAACTATTTCAGAGCTATTATTAGGAGGACTGTCCAAAAATGCAAATAATATCCATGAATACAAAATGTACTATTTGTTTCAGCTCTAAATAGGCCGCATCATAGGCTGTTAAAGTGCAATATTTCCACTGCTTCACCTTTTCAACTTTTACAAAGGATTAGGCCTAAATCTTTACACATGGAGATCTACAGTATTGCAGATCATTCTTGGACTTGTTCGGAGACCAGCCATATGTGATCCCTTACTTCAGGTTTGTATTGATAGTATTCAGCTTGATCATAAACAAATGTACCTGCTAATATACCACGTGATAGCATTTGACTCAGCGCTGGCCACGTATTCAGCACAAATTGTCCTTATCATGCAATGGTGTTCACATTGGGTATTTTCAGACGTTACGAGATCACGGTGAACCACGGTGAATACCCACCTGTGGTCACCATGTCTCGAACGTCTGTTTGGAGGCCGCCAGATGTTCGCCACGGTCAATACCCACAAGGGATCAATTTGAACCATGCTTCCCGGGCTAGCCGGGGGAATGTCCTGGGAAGCGTGGTCAAACGGACCCCTGGCAGGGACCAACAAAAAGTAACATCTGGCCGCGCGCCACGGCCCGGGATCCGCAGCGGGATCCCGGGCCATGGTGCTTCCGGCCCACTGCGTCGGCCGCAGTGGCCCCGCCGCCTGCCCATCTCCCTGGAGGGCGGGCAGCGGGGTGCGTGGAGGGAGCGGGGCCGTGCGCAGCCCCGCCCCTTCCCACATTCCCCGCCGGGATCCCCCTGCCGAGATCCCCCCCGGCACGTCTGTTGTGGCGTTACGGGGTGACCCCGGCAGGGAATGAATAGGGTGATTTCGGTATGGGGCCAACGGGCCCTGTAACGTCTGAAATCACCCACTGCCTGTTCAACGGGTGGCCAAATTGGTGTTGGGATTGTTACCCATAATGGCAAAAGGCGTGCTTAGGGGTTTTGACACCTGATCTTCATTATGTCTAAAGATGCCCTTAGAATCCTTATTGTCAAATGAAACAGCAGTGTTTGCAGCTTACTTTGTATCAATTAAGGACATGTCATTTCCAAGATTCCACAAATTACAGTGCATGACAGTCATCTAAAGAATTCATTACTAATTAATCTGGTTTTGAATACAGAGCTCCAAAAGCAGAATTTGGGTTGGTTGGCTAGTCAGGCTTTTTGTGATGGTTTAGTTCCCCTCTTTAAAACATCAGCAAAATTCTTACTGGACTAGCTTATTGACATACCAACTAAACAGGCCAACTTCTTACTTAATAAAAATTCCTACTGCGGTCAAAATGTTTAATATGCAAGTGAATACATGGATAAACGATATCTAGTTATTGTATGTTATAGTAAAGGTCCATTTATGTAATATGAATGTATCAATTCATAATGTAATTTATCATTTAAGAACTTGTAACATGAATTTATAAAGCTGCTAATAAATTACTAATATGTGTTTTACTAACTGGCTGAATAATTGGTACATATTAATATGGAATTTATCAGGAAAAGGAAGTGCTAACTGCCATGACTTATAGTCAAGTCAAAAAGTTTATTACTTAGCCGAAGCCATCATAAAAATATACAAACACAACATACATTTATCCAATTGAAACACATTTATAACACATATTTTAAAAAGAGAACCAGCCGCTCCCCTACCACAATCCCAAATACAAAATAAGGACTATGCCCATCAAGAGCATCATGAGTGGTCTAATTTAGATTTTAATACCAAATTAAGGAACTTGGTGACCTTAGCTGAAACATTTTTATCCTGATCCTATAATAAGAGTACCTCTACCTTGAAGGGGGACTGACTTCTTTTGCCCCCAGGCATGGTTCAATATACATTTTGTCTCCAATGTATATAAGCAGGGCAATCCACTAAAATGTGAATCATTGATTCCGGAGTCTCTCTATTGTCCTTGTTTTTACGATACACACAGATTCTTTCATTGCAAGGAATTCCTTTCATCCTACCTGTCGTATGCAGAGGGGAAGACATTTAGTCTTGCAAGGGTAAAAGCCACCCTATTTTGCTCCATGCTTAAATTAGCTACATATGCAGCCCCCTCCAAAGGGGTCATCAGATCTTTATAAAAATGTGACACCCTTTGGCGGATAATATGCTCTCTAAAAAATTGAGTTTCTTGATCCTTTACTCTGATCTTAATTTCTGCCCATAGTGCCCAAGCTCTAGCAAAGGAAAAAGCTAAAACATACGAGGTAGAAAAACCCAAAGAATGGAGAATATCATTCACCTTCACTGACCACCTACCACCAGCTAGGTTGACAGCCAGGGAGGCTAAGGAGTCTGTGGGAGTTAGCTTATGTTGGAGCCAGAATTTCAAAATGGCAAGCTTAGCCAGTGTCGCTATTCAGCTAACTCCAACTTCAGCCCTAAGTAGTATTGTTAGGGTACCCCTGTGGCATGTAAAAAAGCCCACAACATTCTATTTTGTTCTATTTCAAGAACCTCAAGAAAATCAACTCCCCAGACTTGCACCCCATACAATAATTGAGATAACATTTTAGCTTTATATAATCTAAGTGCTCGAGCAAACAACTTGCCCCATTTGACCCAATAAAAGCCAATAATGCCCTGACCAGTGGATCTTACCGTAAGCCGAACAGATCTATAATGCAGTCACCATGAGGGGCCAGCAGAAACTATAATACCAAAGTATTTGAATCGGCGAACTTGCTCAATAGCATGCCCCTCCATAAACCAGTTATATTGTACCGAGACTTTACTAACTACCAGAACCTTTGTCTTAGTATAATTCATTTGTAATAACTGATTTTTACAAAAAAGGCAAAAAGTAGCCATTAGTCTCCTCAGTCCAATTTGGGTGCAAGCTATAAGCGCCGTATCGTCCGCATAAAGTAAGGTCAAGAGTGTTTGATTACCAATCTGAACTGGGTGGTGAGCTGGGTTATCCAATGCCTCCTTCAGATCACTCAAATACAAATTGAATAGTGTGGGTGCTAAAGTGCAACCCTGCCTGACACCTCTGCAGACTTCAACAGATCACGTAAGGTTGCCCCTTCTATTGGTCCTAACCTGAAGGGTTGTATTTGCATGCACTGCCTGTATTAGAAATAGAAGCCTCTAATCAATCTGATGTTTTAATAGCTTCTGCCAGAGTCGTTCTCTATCGATAGTATCAAAGGCCGTTTTAAAGTCAACAAATCAGATATATAATCGAGATTTGGGCCTAAGAAGAACATATTTGGATATTAATTGGTGCAATACAAAAATATGATCTGTGGTTGCAGACCATTTCTTAAAGCCCGCCTGCTCTCTACTTATGAGGTTTTTACATCAATCCTTTCTTGCAATCGAGTCAGTATATATTTAGAATAAAGCTTCCCAACAACACTCAAAAGGCTAATTGGGTGATAATTGGCCAGATCTTTAGGGTCCCCTTCTTTAAAAATGGGTACAATTATACTTTGCAGCCAATTTTTAGGTATTTTCCCTGTACTATTTATAGCAGTAAACAATGAAGCCAATGCCCTACTCCACCAGTCGATATTACATTTCAAGAGCTCGGGAGGCATTAAATCAATTCCAGGTGCCTTTCTGGCTTTCAACTGGGAAATAATCGGTCTTATTTCCTCAGGGGATACAGGGTCCCACTGGGCCACAGTTTCCAATGAGAACATTACTGGCTCCTTAATACAGGGATAATTCCCAGAAAATATAGATTTATAGTAGGCTTCCCACCTAGCTTCTGGGATAAACACCTTCCCCTGTGAATCTCCAGACATCCAAGCTGATTTTATTAAGGACCAGAATTTTGAAGAATTGCCTTCAATTGCAGCTAATTCAAATTTTCCCCAAAAAGCCAATTGGAACTGTCTTTTCTTTTATTTTAAACGATCTTTATACTTTTTCCTGGCCATAAGAAACCTCTCTACTGTTGACCCATTAGTAGAACTACCCTTAAGTTCACGAGCGAATCGATTAAATTTGCGTTTTGCAAATCTACACGTTCTGTCAAACCAACTAGAGTTCCTACACAACAAGTGTAGGAATACACTTGTCCACTCACAGGCAGTAGCCAAAGAGCTATCGCACTCCATTTGAGGGCAGCAGCCTGCCTAAGCTCCTAGCCAGTGGCAACGCTCTCCCCCAGCTCAATAGGCATACAAGTTGATGGGGCGCAGCTTGTCTTGTAAGTCTCCAGTGCAGGCACTTCAGTCCTTGGGACTCCCGCCGCCAGTCACCACTCAGGAATACCATCCCCAGCTAGGTTACAGACACTCACATCCCACCAGAATACACTTGTCCACTCACAGGCACTAGCCAAGGAGCTATCGCAGTTCGTTTTGGGGCAGCTGCCCGCCTAAGCTTCTGGCCAGTGGCAACGCTCTTCCCTGGCTTGAAAGCCACCACCATAACTTATAACTCTTGTTACACCTTCTACTTGTTTCTTTATACCTAATTATAAAACACTTTTTGTGATTGCAACACATGTTTAAGACATCAATCAATGATTTATTAACTCTTTAAAAGTGTGCCAGATAAATAAATAGCTATTTCCCATTCTGGACCTCATATTGCATTCTTAAAATATGCAAATTTCCCACAGACTTCAGCAGGAGTTTAGGAATATGAAATATTACCATATATATGTCATGTGTATACAGGTATACAGATACAACAATACATGCAGGCAGGTATATACACCTATACACATGTCTGTGTGTACATACACTCTCTCTCTCTCTCTCTCTGGGTGTACAAAATGCTTATGCCCGCTTTGACTATCGGGTCCTGTCACATTACTTTTTGCACCTCCAGATGTGGCCTGGGACTGCTCCAGGACATGCTAGTGGTGAGTCCAGGCTATAATCCCGGAGACATCTAGGGCCACAGTCCAGGCTACCATCTGTCCAATAGGGCCAGAGTGGGCTACAGTGGACTATAATGTTTGTTATGGCCTGCTGTCGCCTCAGCTGTATTTGGCGGCCATCATTGACCACCATGGCTGGCCATCATGACAGCATGGGAGCGGGGCTGGTCAGCTACACATTTGTACAACTCCCTGCCCTCCCTGGCAGCCAGGCTGCAGGAACGTTTGTTCCGCAGCTGGTTCTGACCATGTGCACCATGGCTTCTCCTCCCAATCCGGGCTGAGTTGCTACCACAATGCTGTCATTTCTGTGTTCTCTCTCTCTCGCTCTCTCTCACTCTCTCTCACACACACACACACATCTATGTTTCAGTAAGCAGTTCAGATTTCCTTTTTTTCCTCAGGGGCTAGCAGTTTCCTTTGCCTTTTATCTATAATATGCACTGCATTATCACTTAAAAGTGCTCCATTTCATTTTCATATTATAAAGTAAAACATTAGGAGCATGATCTAGCTCCCATTGAAGTCAATGGCTAAACTCCCATTGACTTGTATAGAGCTGAATCACACTCCTAGAGATTTCTCACTACTGCATATTGTTCAACCAGGCTAATTTGACAATGATAACACTGAGCTTTTGCCTTTTAGTCTGGCTAATGGTTGGGAATTGTTCATGTGTGCAGTAAGGATAAACTAGTATCCAAAATTATTTTAAAGCTATGTATTGAAGTAGTTTTCAGAACTGGCTTAGAGTATCCAAACGTCTGGTGCAAGCAAGGTTTCTTCTTGGTGGTGGTAGATATACAGCTGATGTCCAAGAATACTCATCTAATGGAATTCAGATATAATTTTATAATCTGGCTCAAGCACACAAGTAGTGTGGCCCATGTTTATGATACTCAGTTTCAAAATCATTATATTTTATACTGTTAATTCTAACTAGAATAGACAGGCAAGTAGCTGGCTGAAATTTCTGTTTTTCTTGTTTTTCTTTTTCATTGAAATGTCCTTCTTTAAAAAAAACAACACCCACATTTCTTTTTTTTTTTTAAATCAAAACTTCTCACAATTAGCAGCAGCAGGGTGACAATGCATTATAAGCAATGACATTTATTCTGTTATCCTCACTTTCATTTGGCTCCCATAAATATTGTTGATGTATGCACTGCGTGCGCATCCCCACATGTACGTCCTGAGAGAGCATCATCCTCTTCTTTGACTGGATTTAATCTACTGTTCCTGAGTGTTTATTAAATTTACAAATATATTAAAATATGGACAGTTATTCTTTGGAACCAGCTGGCTCATCTAGTCATGCTTCTGACTTCTTAGCAGCTGGCAAACCTTCTCAGCTCTCAACAACTTCAGAATGTTTCCCTCTGTTGTTTTGCTCAAATTTGCTCCTTTAGAATATTCTCTTACTGGTAACCAGGCTTTAATTTGTTGCACATGTATTTCCATAGTGATCAGCAAATAGCTGATGACATCACAACATTGGCTGAAAACTTCAAAACGCTTATTCCAGAGAAGTCCTGAAAAAAATCAATGGACTATTCTGGACTAATTGGTATCAGCAATCTGTAAATGTTTAATTCCTATCTCTTCCAATGCCCTTCCTGCTTCCATTTGCAAATAATTACTCCATCGATCTTGTTCTGCTCTGCATAGAAAAGACATGCTCCCTCAGTTTTATACTTATAGACAATACATTATGCTAAGCTGGTGAAGTTTACACAATGGTGATAATTCAAGCAGTTTGGTTATGTCTCACTTCCATAGACTGAGAAACAGAAGTAGCATATAAAATTACTAGTAAAGGAGAGAATATTTACTTCAAGAAATCAATAATAGCATCTTTCAGTTCTTTCACCAGTTCAGACACAGAACACTGGCTGGTAGCTAATGTGAACTGAAGTGGTTTATTACAGTCACTACTGTAATGGATTTGTGTCTGTATCACAAAGGTACCAGGATGATTAAGAATTCTTCCGCTTCAACATGTAAGGCAGCAAATTAATAGTTGTAAGAAAAATTAGATTATTATGATTTTCCTAAAAGTGCTTCCAGCAGAGCAGGCTAGAAACATATCAGTGGGATGCAGTGAGCTTACAAAGCTGTTCTCAGATGACTTTGACATTACTTTTTCTGAACACTAACACAACTTACAAAATAAAATAATTAATTATAGGCTGGAATCCGCTAAACTGATTTTCCTGTTTTCTCAAAATAACAAATCACCAACAAGTGAAGTGTACATCATTATTTCCAGCAGAATTCTCAATAGTTTGTCAGAGCTGTCATGAGTCCCATTCATTTCAAGGTGGGTTGTCAGTGCTAAAGACTTGCACTGCTGCTAAACAAAACAGCCTGAGGATCATCATTGCCCATCTATGTATTGGCATGTGTCTATTTTAGCATAAATTTTAAGACAAATATCTGGAGAAAAGAGACATAAGAAGTGATTCAATATGACAACAAATTATATGATTTACATATATATTGACCTAGAGAGGTATCAACTTAATGTTGTGATGTGTTTGCTTGTGTCAGCATCACCTCTAGTGGGTTACGGCTAACCTTAAATGTATGGCAGTAATAGTTGAAAATCCTAATTATAGTCACAAGTAAAACAAATTTGGTAATGTCACCTTTTGTCTTCAAAGTTTTACATCTCTACAGATGCCATTCCAAGTCAGGGACAGTCTCAGTTGAAGAAAGACTAATGTATGACTTAAAAGGCAGTAGCTTCTTCATATAAAGACTGAAGAGCATTTCTCGCCATAATTTCTCCCATATTTGAGCCAAGCTGGTGAGATTTTCTAGCCTGAGGTAATTTCTCACTGTTTCTCCTGTTCCTTTTATTATATTCTGTCAAATTAGAGTTAAAAACGTGGGTATTGAAATATTGGATCAAATTAAGCAATGGCATAACTGGGACTAAATAATGGAGTTTTATATTATTTAAAATCTGGGGAGAATATTATTTCAAGAAAAAATATTCAGGAAACAAGGAATAAATGTCACAGAGGCGTAACTGGAATCCAAATGATCTTCAGCAGGCTCATTATGACCTTAGGTGTTTTCAGACATGACGCTAAACCCAGTTTAACCACACTTGAACTTTTCTAATACATGTTGCAGGGCTGTGTTGGTGCCCTATGCAGCCCTGCAACATCCATAAGAAATGTTTAAGTGTGATTAAATTCGGGTTAATGTCCTGTCTGAAAATACCCTGATTCAGAAAGTGTCAGAACACTGTGCCCACATTAACCAGGACTGAATTTGGCACCAGAGTGCTAGAGATGGTGTGTGTGTGTACGTAAGGTAAAGCAGATAAAGAAGCTGCTCAGCTTTACACATTAATTTTTTTCCCTAAGTAGGTGTGTCAAATGAGTGCAAGTTACGCTTCTTTGCCAGTAGAATTGGTTGATACTGAAATTCATTGTGCCCAGAGACACCCTCCATGTCATGTGCCATCTGTTGCATTTATAGGCTAAGCAGCACCTTGGACGGGAGGCTTGGATCTATGAGGATCAAGACATGATAACATCATCTCACTCTAGGATACCTACCCCTCCCCTGTACAATCTGCCTTACAACTATTTATTTATTTTATTTATTTAAACGTATATGCCACTCTTCCAATTAAGGCTCAGGGTGGCTACAATCAATAAAAACATCTAAAAAGACCCATTAGCCCCCACCCCCCAACCCTTCTCCTAACGCCCCCCCCCCCCTCCCAGCACACCCTATCCCTGCCTGCCAAATAAAAAAGTTTTTACATCATATCCAGAAGATGAGCAAGCTTGGACTTAGATGAACCTCCAAGGGGAGGGAGTGCCATAATCATGGTCCAACCACCTAGAATGTTTCTCTGTGTGTCCTAGCTGTAGAAACTTCATAGGCAGATAGTACCTGCAAGAGGGTGCTCCCAGCTGACCTCAGGGCTACGAATGGACATGAAGGTAGTAGGGTTGTGCACCAAGGACCCATGTCATTTTTCATTTTCATTATTAAAAACTGTAGTTTTGATTATCATTATTAACACAATTTTGTTTTTCATTATTGGTGTCGTTATCAGTATCAATTTCAATCAATAACAAAGATTTTGTTTTCGGTATCGTTTCCGTTGTGGGCTGCCGCCAGTGGCAGAAATGCCAGCAGACACCTGCCGCAGACTTCTCAGAAGATGAACTCCTTCCTCCCTTTCTCATTATAATGCAGTAGTAATAATAAGTGCACAATGACAATATGAAAAATTACTAATATGTATGTCTAATCTAAACCGACACCTAATAACCTATACTATATGTAATATATTCCTATCTAAGTATCTATATCAATATATATATAAAATAAAAAAGCCTAGTATCTATCTATCTGTCTATGGACAGGGGGAGACAGACAGGGGAAGGGAAAAGGAAAAAAACTATAGGGTATATTTCTATCTATATTATCTATACCTGTAATCTAATTTATCTATCTATCTATCTATCTATCTATCTATCTAATGTATATACGTAAACCTCTTTCTTTCTTTCTTTCTTTCTTTCTTTCTATTTACAGGGGGAGACAGAAAGGGCAAGGGAAAAGGTAAAATAAAGGATATAAGGAAAGGAAAGGTAAGGTATAACACTGGGGGCTGGGGAAGATTTTTAGTGCAAGCAGCACCAGAAGTTCTGTAAATGCAACCAGACACATCAAGAGCTAACACAGAACAAGAGTAAAACAGCCTGCAAAATAAAGGTTTGCAGTGCCCTCCCTAGAGCCTCCATGATTGGTTCTGGGAGGCAGGAGGCATTGAGCAATCACAGGGTGTCATGCAACTGCCTGGGACCTGCTTGTGCTGCTCATTGGCCAGCGATTACGTCCATCAGGTCCTTCCCCTCCCATCACGGGTCCAATTTAAGAGTTCAGCAATGTTTCTGGCTCCGAGATGTTTGGTCCCTCCTCCCCTCTCCACATTTCCTTCTAAAAAAACACCTGCCAGGCAATAACAAAATCATTAACAACTTTCATTATCATTATTGATTTTGTTATTTATCTTCGTTAACGTTATTGCAATGTCAATAATGAAAATTAAGAATGTTGTTATCGTTATCAATATAATGAAAACAAAGTGCACCTAGAAGGGAGAGATGGTCTTTCAGATACCTGAGGCCCAAGCCATTTATGAACCCCAGGTAAATGGTTATTATGGCCGCTTTTACATGAAATGGTCCCGCTCATGCCCATGCAGATCTGCTGCATGGGCATGAGTGGGTGCCGCCTGTGTGCATGCCGCGACTGCTCCCACAACGCACTCATCCCCACTCACACACACACACACTCATCCCCACTCATGGAGCATCCAATGAAAACGGAGGTTGTTCCATGAGTGGGGATGCCGAGGGTGGGGGGAAGAGGGGTTCCATCCATGCTGCAGTGTGCACACCCTCCCCCACGCTCCCACGGCTTGTTTAAAAATGGCCCAAGTTTATCATATTCATGCTGATATTTAGGGAGTTGAGTTGCATACGTTTTAGAAAGGTGTTTAAGACTGTAACATTAATCTAACAACGTTCAAGGGCCTGAGCTCTGATAAAAAGTATTTTACCTCAGAGACGTGGGCATTGTTCAGACACACTTCGTTTCATTAGAGGAGACCTCTAAGGATCCTGAGAGGAAGGCCACCCTCAGGCCTTGGAATGCCAAGTTATATATTTAGCTTATTGGTTAGGAGGCAGAGAACCCCTAACCATAATAAGCCATATTTATACACAAACAGATATATATTTCACACACACACACACACACATTTTTGTTGCAGTACTGATAGTTAGTTTTTTTATTTATTTATTTTTTTAGTTTATTTACCCACATGTAGCACCTGAGGCTCTATTCTATAGAAAGAAGTTGCGGTGAGGTAGGAATATTTGTTGTATCTAAATTCACTGTATGATTAACTATTTACTGGGTGTCCTGTTCTGAAATATAGGCTCTTACACAATCTTTTACATCAAGTTTTGTTCTGTGTTTTCTTTTCCATTTAAGTTACGAACCTGACTGTCAATTCTGTTCCTTTGGGATGGTGAGCCCTGTTGCAGGGGCTGTGGGGTAGAAGAAAATTCCCCCAGAGAGATGCACCCTTGGTCACAGCCTAACCCTTAAAAAGAACTCTATATACAAACAAACAAATTACATGAGCTAGTTGGTGCCAAGTTAATTAAAGTTAAGTTCAGCTCACGTTGGGTCAGTAACAAGGACCAACAACAGAACGGTGCTGGTGTAAATAATAGTGTATCAGACCCATTGCATTTAGCCAAGAGACTTCAATGGAAGATACACCAGCTTACTTCTGTCTTCTGTGGAAATTGCCTGGCTCAGTCTTTTAATTTGAAGAACCGACATAAATAATTTTAAAAACATAAGAATTGTCATACTGGGCCAGACCAAAGGTCCAGCTAGTCCAGCATTCTGTTTCAGACAGTGGCCAGCTTAATTTGCTTTAGAGAAGTGCACAGCAGATCATAAAGGAGCTAGCCATTTCCAGTAATTTACTCTCAGCCGCCAACAGTTAGAGTTCTCTACCCCTGACTAACTTGGCTAATATCCATTTATGAACCTATTTATCCCATCCTTTTTAAAAACCAGTTATACTATTGACTTTCACAATGTTCTTGGTCAACAAGGTCCACAAAATAGTTTCTTCAGAGAGATAATTAAAATAAGTAAAATTTGCTTCTCCCTCAAAGACGTTATCTGGTATTAACAGCTACGTGCCCTATCATGTCATTTTGTTCATGGTCTTCTCTAATTAGTTCTCCCTTGCCATGGTCGGAGCATTACCTCCTGTGAACCTCCATACCAGCACGCCTGCCTGTTTGTAGGGTTGCAGGACCCATTAAGATGGTCCGCCCCCTAAGATTTATGGAACCAGAGTGGTTCGGAATGCTCTGGGGGAGATATCTGCTGACCTCAATAGTCATTCCATCAATGACTTCGTGGATTTTTGGAACATCTGGCAGGCGAGGCTATCATTTAGGTGGCTCCTAGGTGTTCTCTCCTGGCATTTCATCACCAAAGGTCCCTGTGGTTCAGAGGACCTGGGGCAGCTGATGCACGAAGGGAGGTGGTTGCAGCAACAGTGGTGCCGTACTCACACCCAAGATGATTGATTGCGACATAGAGTATTTATGAAGGCCTATGCCATGGCTGTTCCGGGTGGTGAGGGAGTTGGTTGGTCCACCCTGTCTCTGCCTGGAACTGGAGTCATCTAAGGCCCATTGTGACATGTTTTTAGCATACTTTGTGGATAAAATCACTCACATTGAGCACAACCTCAACTCTACCATTTCAAAGGCAGTGGCAGAGTCAGAGGTTAGGAATACTCAGCCTGGTCATGTTTTATGGGATGAGTTTTAATCGGTGACACCTGCCGGTGTGGCAGATGTCCTGGGCCACAACTTGCGAGTTAGATCCATGCCTGTCCTGGTTGGTTAAGGCCACCAGGGAGATGTTAGGGTCGGTACTGGCCAGGGTGGTTAACACTTACCTTTGGAAGGGGAGGGTGCTGAAATGCTTTTAAAAGGCTGACTCTCTTCAAGAAACCATCCCTTGACATTGATGCCCTGGTGACTTATCAGCCTGTCTCTAAACTTTCTCTTTTTAGGGAAGGTTATTGAACAGTGGTGGCCCGACAGCTGCAGGCTCATCTGGATAGCATCAGTTTTCTTGATCCCACAGTCAGGCTTTTGTCCGGGTTATGGCATGGAGATGACCTTGGTGGCCTTGGTTGACATATAACCCTACTGGTTCTACAGGATCCGTCAGTGGCTTTTGAAAAAGTGAACCATGAGATGTTGGTGACTCGCCTGCAGGACCTAACCGTGGTGAACGTAACCATTTTGCAATGGTTCCGTTCCTACTTCATGGATAGATCACAGCGGGTGGTACTAGGGGACTATACTTCATCTTCTGGGGACCTCTCATGTGGGATTCCACAGGGTTTCAGTCTGTTCCCTCTCTTGTTCAATGTGTATATGAAGCCGCTTGGGGGGGGGGGTCATGTGCAACTGGGGCATTCGTTGCATCTATATGCTGATGACACCCAGCTGTATTTATCTTTTTCATCTGATCCAGGCTCTGCTGTCTCCTTGCTGTCCCAGTGTCTGACCACTGTGGGAGATTAGATGAGGACAAGTCAATTGAAGCTAAATCCCAACAAGACAGAAGTGATGCTGGTGGAGGGGTCAGTGATCTGGGAGAGGGGAACACTCCCATAATTGGGGGTGTTCACACTTCTTTGGCTCCATCTGTGCAGAGCCTGGCAGTGCTCCTGGACTCGCAGCTGTGCCTGGATCTCCAGTTGTCAGCTATGGCCAGGGGTGCCTTTTGCCAATTACATCTGGTGAATATATATTTCAGATGCCGACCTCACCACAGTTATGCATGCATTTGTCACCTAGAGACTGGACTATTGCAATGCACTCTATGTGAGGCTGCCCTTGGTGATGGTTCGGAAGCTGCAGCTGGTGCAAAATGTGGTGACCCATCTGCTTTCTGGGATGGGCCACAGGGAGCACATTACACCACTTTGCACTGCACTGAGCATTGCCCCGGCTGCCTATTGTCCTTCGGGACCAATTCAAGGTGCTGGTTTTGACCTTTAAAGTCCTTCATGGCCTGGGCCCTGTTTACCTGAAGGATTGCCTCACCCCCTGGGAACCCAGGTGGCCCCTACGGTCATCCGGGGGTGCCATACTGGAGACTCCGCGCTATGGGCAGATTCAGACTGACAGGCAGGCATTCTCAGCAGCCGCAGCATTGCTGTGGAACTCCCTCATGGTAGAGGTTTGCCTCAGCTTGGATCTCCTGGCTTTCTGATAAAACTGTAAGACCTGGCTCTTCCGTCAGTCGTTTGGCAGAGGGGGAGGAGGGGGGATGGATTAGTAGGAAGTGGGAGGGTTATGGTTTTTTTCACAAATCGGGGTTACATCTTTTGCTGCTGCTATGAGTATTGATGCTATTGTTGTTTTAAGAGTGTTGGTATTTGCATTTATATTTATGTTTATAATCTATTGTTGTTTTATGCTTATGTTTGCCACCCCGAGTCACCTGTGTGCAAGAGGGGCAGGGTATAAATGTAAGAAAGAAAGAAAGAAAGAAAGAAAGAAAGAAAGAAAGAACAATCACATTTATCCTTGGATAGACTAATTTCTGGTTTTGCTTCAACTTGATCCTCTAGTTTTCAGCTCATGTGTGTCTATCTTACAGAATTGGCTAGTTTCCAAAGTCCATGCAAATAATATAATTTCAGGTGCTTAATTTATATATGAACATGAAGCATTTACTGCACACATCTGCTGCTGAAGAACCAAAATCATTTTACAAACTTATTTTTTAGCATCTCAGACATTCCAGCTTCTATCACATAAAGTGCAAAGAGTGGCAGAATTCAGACTTGTAGAGTTCTGAGGCTGATAAAGTTCCTATTAGCTTTCTGAAATATATTTTAGTTTTGTGTCTTATGGAAAGGCTTATGTGATCACACTGGGTGTTTTTAGATGGACGGGCTGTGCCAGCCCACTTCACTTCCAGGTGGCCCATCCATCTAAAGGCGGCCCACCAGATGTTGAATTCAAGCAGGCTGTGCAGGCTGGCAGTGCTCCAGAACATCCTGGAACACTGCTGGCGGAGCACTCCAGCCAAACCTAGGGCACCAGCCTGAAGCAGAACAGCTGTCTATCTAATGCGTGGACCCAGCCAGCCATTGCCCTGGTATAGTGTTGAGGATGCTCTAGCCCACAACTCTATGGGGGGTGGAGGGGCGCTGGCAAATCATGGGCCAGGGAACCCACCAGGTCCATCTGATCTGGACCCAGGTGGGACTGGGAGCAGATGGACACAAGAGTGCACCCCCGGAGCAGCTCTGTTGATGGAGACCACGAAGTCCATCTGAAAACACCTATTATTTGGCTGTGTTCCCTTAATAACATTTGAGCCCACAGGCCAATTTCCATGAAATTTAGTAGAGGGATAGAAGGCCTAAAAGCAAGAAGGGACACTAAATTTCATCACAATAAATACAGTTGTAGGGGAGAGTTGGCCCTTTTTAGTCAAATGTCCCATTCATTCAAATTGACCATCTCTTCCCCACCACCTATCCCCATTCTCATGATCCCTTAAGTTACCAAGCTTTAATACTCTGAGTAGTTTTTATGTATGTTTTTCTTTATTGACTTAGAGGATTCTGAGATATGATGAGCTATGTAGCAATTCATATCCCATACTAATTGTTTATAATTATTTAAGAATCTCACAAGATTCTCAAAAACCTCCAAAAACACTCTGTGCATGCACGAAATGGGCAACATGGCTATTCAGCACAAGCGGGGCTTCCAGAAGCATTTTGCGCATGCGTAGAGCATTTTTTGAGGATTCTTGAAAATCTTGTGAGTTTCTCGAAAACCCCCAAATGCTCTGCACATGCACACTATGCGCCACACTACGCCACAGTCATTCTATACATGCACGGCTGCCTGGTGGCCATTTTCAAGAATCTCACGAGAATGGTGGTGAGAATCCTGATGTCACAAGATTCTCAACCTTGAAAATTGAGAAGCTGATTCTCGACAAGATTTTCAAGAAGAGAGAACAATTTTCAGTCCTAGTAAATAACAGCTCCCTATTTACATGTTCACCATTCATGATTTTATAAACTTTTATCATATTCCCTCTCAGTTGTCTCTTTTCCAAACTGAAGAGACTTAACCTCATATCGAAGCCATTTTTTTGTTAATAATGGGATTGACGTTATTAATGCCCTTCTCTGCACCTTTTCCAATTCTGCAACTGCTTAGTAACCCTAAGAGCCAAGACCCAGGTCTCTTAAAATGAGTGACCCAAAATTGAGATATACAAAATCAAATCAGTGACCACTGTAGACACTTTCAACCTTAGTAATCTGCCCAAATTCAGAACTCTACAAGTCTGAATTCTGCCACTCTTTGCACTTTTGCACTTTATGTGATAGAAGCTGGAATATCTGAGATGCTAAGAAATAAGTTTGTAAAATGATTCTGGCATTCTTCAGCAGAAGATATGTGCAGTAAATGCTTCATGTTCATATATAAATTAAGCACCTGATATTATATTATTTGCATGGACTTTGGAAACTATCCAGTTCTGGAAGATAGACACACATGAGCTGAAAACTAGAGGATCAAGTTGAAGGGGACGGGCTGACGTGAGCACGTTACTCCAGTGCTCTGCTCTCTGCACTGGCTGCCAACAGTCTTCTGGGCCCAATTCAAAGTGTTGGTTTTGACTTTAAAGCCCTAAACAGCCTGGGCCTCACCTACCTGCAGGACTACCTCACCCTCCGGATCCTGGTTCGGCCCCTGCGGTCGGCTGGGGGCGCCCTCTTTGAGGTCCCCCAGGTTTCCCAGGTGTTGACCATGAGGAGTGTGTTCTCGGTGGCCGCACTGCGGCTGTGAAATTCCCTCCTGAGGTCAGCCTGGCCATTGGCCTCCCCTCTTTCCATATACAGTGTAAGACCTGCCACTGTATTCTAACTGCCAGGTTTCATTTCCTTAACTCCTTTTTTTTCCTCTCTTCCCTGCCCTTATCTTATTTTATTTTTATTTATTCTCCTGCCCTAGTGATGTCTTTTAAATTGTTGATGTTTTTAAAAAAGTGTTTTATGAATGTTTTTAGTTGTACATTGTCCCGGGATGCCGTAGGCATATGGAGCAACTCATAAATATGTATAATAAATAAATAAATAAATAAATAAAGCGATAACCCTAATTAACCTAGTAATCACATTCACTATGACATTGCAAACAAATACTCACTGGCATCATATATATAGCTAGAATTATATTGTCTAATGAGCTTTATTTTGCACTTATTTATGTGAATTTTCATCCACCCTTTTTTGCTCAGTCACTCAGTTTTACGTGATCCTTCTGAAACACTTCACAGTCTGCTTTGGGATTAGTTATATCTGCAAAAATCTTTATCACCTGCAAACTTTGCAATCTCATCAATTACTCCCTTTCTCAGATCAGTAGTAATATTTCCTAGTACAGACCTATGTGGCACCTCTCTATTGACATCTCACCAATGTAAAACCTGACCATTTATTCCTACCCTTTGTTTCCTAACTTTCAGCTAATTATTGAACCATTTAAGAACACTCCCTTTTATCTACTGACTAAGTTGTTTTCACAGCCCTTGGTGGAAGACCTTATCAAAGACTTTCTGAATATTCAAATCCTGTATAATATGACCACTGAATCACCTTTATTCTCACACATGCAGGTACCCTCAAAGAAATATAGCACCTGTTATTTTGTTAATCAATATTTTATATATTTATTTACATTCGGATCCTGTCCTATTATGTATCACTCAATTTTGTTGCTGTACCTAAAAATAACCCTGTTTTGTAACTTCTCATTGGTAGCTTATTGCCACCGACTGCAGAGCATGGTCATTAGATCAGACCTAACTTAAAGGTCACAGAAGGTTCCTATCTGACTCATTTACGGAACAAACAAATGCAAATTTATTAATTTAATTTATTTATTTCGTTATATTTATATGCCGCCCCCTATGCCTACGGCATCTCGGGGCGGCTTCCAACATAATATAAAACAGTTTTTAAAACAATTTTTAAACATAAAACAAATTTAAAACACCCCCACAAAAATTAACCCACCACCCCACCCTCCCCTCCGAAGGCCTGGGCGAACAGCCAAGTCTTACAAATACGTCAAAAGGCCAATAGGCCCGGGGCCAAATTATGTGACACAATTGAACATGACCGAGTGAAGAACACAAGCAGATACACCCAACCATGAATAAATGCCCATAAAAATGAAGACAAGGGGGGGGGAAATGTGAAGTTTGTTCAAATGTCCAGAAAGGGGTGGATTCAAATTTGAATATTCATTAATGTTAGCGAACATCCAAACTTAATTTCCACAAACAAGTGAAAACAATAGGGCTGTAATAAGACCATAGGTTACATTTTGCAGACCAGTAGCCAATCTACAGCTAATTAAATGGTCATAAAGTTAGACTTAAGAGAATAACAAAGAAGGGTAACGATGTTGTCTATATTTTATGGTTTTGAGGAATAGCTACAGGTGTTTTCATTCTGAGTGAGAAACTTGCTTGTACAACAATATGTTTTGAGAGCTACCAAAACAGCCATCTTTAAAAATGTTGCTCATAAATTTATGGGACTTAGTTCTAGGCAAAACCTATTCCTGTTAAGGGAATTGCACTCAAGTAAATTTGACCTTCTAGCATTCCTTTGCCATTGATTGTTAGTAGTAAAGGTGACATTAGACAACTTTATTAATCTGTATTTGGGGAGAGGGTGAAGTTGTATTATAGTTTTTGTACCATTAGGGGCATTATTACTTATACTTAGCATGAAAAAATAAATAAAACTTAACCTACACCTCATTATAGTACTCAGTGCTGTGCCTTGATAAAACATTACACTTCGTTTGTTTCCAGGCGATGGGCAGTCTTTATCTGGCAAATCCTAAAAATGGAGTTTGAACAAAGGGACTATGCTTCCAGAAACCTGTGCTGATACTAACAAGGCTGAAGGAAGGGATTGTTGTTTGCTACATATTCCAAGGTTTTTATGTAAAATCTGATAACCTGTGGCACTACCAGTTAAGGCAGGGAAATATGGACACAGCTTGATGCTCCTATTCAGAGCATGGTTTGGCACCTCTAGATGAACTGGTTGGTCACAACCAGAGCTTAATTTTTATTTGGGGGGGGGGGGACTTACTAGGGCTCATCCCTGACAACTGAATTCAAGGGGTGCTGAGCCCTGGGAAATGTTCCAAGTAAAATTGTGTACCCCAAAATGTGACAGTCCAGGAAAAGGCTGATATTGATCATTTCAGGATTAGAAACAAAAGTCAGAAAGAACCTGGATAGTTTGCTTACCTTTCTTTAATGGTTTTCCTGCCCTATTTCCTGTGCTGGCTATCACATGGATTAAATCCCAAGAACCCCTGCTTTTTATTCAGCTGTAGAGAGGCAGGGTGGTCCAGTGGTTGAGTTACTAGCTGGAAACTAAGGTTCAGTTCCCTGTGCTGGCAAGCTCTGGGGTGGGTGGCTTCTGGGGCAGGCTCAGTACCCAGCAATTCATATTTTACAAATTAAGCCCTGGTCACAAACATACATGCTCAATTCTACCTTTCTTCCAGGTAAAGTTAGCCACTATGGCAACCTCTTCTGCCACACAAGGGGGATGTAGATTTACTCATCGGCTCTCCCCTGTCTGGTATGGCCAAGATAACAGATATAAAGCATTTTTGCTGCTCCAGGCATGCAAGCCTTTAACATAGTGTTTATTCAGTTATTTAAAAATCCATTGCCTCAAAAAGAGTTTTACCCTGCTAAATAAAGTCTGCTTGAAATGCTAGGACTTTCTATTCAAAACAGATAACACTCATTGGGTAAAAACAAACATGCAGGTAGCGGGGCAACTCCCCAGCATGCCCCAGGACAGGAAAGCTCAATCGCCACTCCTCGGCTTGGTGAGAGGCACAGAACAGTTGTGCTTGCGACACAGGGCAGCCAAACAGCTGTCCTACCGCCCCACTGCCCCATGTAGGGTGTGGGGACGCAAAAAATGTGTGGGTGCATAGCCCCACCCCACTCCCTGCCCCCTGCCATGATGGGCAGTACACAATGGGTGCTATTGCACACTATCACACACATGGCACACAATGGATGTCAGGGCAGCCCCCACCCCATGGCTTGGATAGGCCTGCACTGGCCCACGTGGGCAGCCTTTGGCCTGGAATGCACCTCAGAGATTTTGCACAGGAACAATTCGGTATCCCAGTCCAACCACCTACCCACCCTGGGGAAGTCCTGGTCCAACATCTGTTGATGCGGGAAAAGGCAAGCAGGTGAGGCCAAGGCCCAGGCCCAGGCAGACCATAGTGGGTCAACACAGACCACCGACTCATTGGTTTTCACCCATCATGTGCTACTCTCTAGCTCTGGATTTACAATGTTCCTTGCATGTTAAGAAACTCTTGGTTATAAAAAGGACTTTGCGTGCTTCAACTATTCTTGACTAATCACATAAAAACTATAGTGAAGAGAATTATATAAACATATTGCAGCAGATTTCTCCCAATTTCTCCCAATTTCTCTCAAGCTTGTTTTTCAAATTATGCACACCCTGGCACTTTTATTAAAAAACACCATGCATTTTTCTTGTGTCTGTTCCACACATACATTCACTGTGGGTTTTATTTGCTCCTGTATGCTACATGGTTTCGTTACTCCAGCAGCCACCCTGTGTTTGAAATCAGTATTCTTAAACTAATAATCAGACAATATCTAGATTTCTGTAAGAACCCCTTCTAAAAAATACCCATTTTTTTCTTCACAGGAAGTGTCACCCTCTTTGTGGACAAAGCTTTAAAGAGGCAAGAGAGTGTGGAAGCAAAGCAAACAGGACAGGAATGTGAAATATGTACCATTCCTACTGCTACCTAAGTTATTCTATATGTCCAGCTGAATACACAAACTTGAGAAGATAGCTAAGGAAGAAGTATATATCTACAGTTAATTGAAATCATTGGCCTGGAGGAAATCACATACTCAAAAAGCCTCAAACAAGTTCTCATTGATTTAAAATCATATCAAGAATCTTGTATGAACAACATTAATCAATATCATACAAACAGTTCATGTCTGGATTTAAAACTACGGAAGAACTAAACCTGTAGTTTTTAGATACAGGTAACTTCTTTATTATTGCTCACTATGCTGCAAGACATAGTTTTGATCAGTGGTTTTCTAACCAGGGTTACGACCCATCCAGATTTCCCTCTCCGCTCAGGATCTTGCTCTCTTTTTCACCTCTAAGATTGACAAGATCCGCCTGGATATCGCTTCCAAGTCCTCTCCCCCTTCTACTTCCCCCCTCTCCCTCCTCCCCCCACCTCTCTGCTGTCCTCCTTCCCTCCCGCCTCCCTTGAGAAAATCACCAACTGTCTCTCCGATATCTCCGCCTGGATGTCTCAACATCAACTCAAGCTGAACATGGCGAAAACTGAACTCCTGTTCTCCTCCACCAACCCC
>QEPC01013547.1:740801-781420 GCA_003113815.1 Sphenodon punctatus
CCATCCCCTCCTTCACCCTTCCACGCCTCCCCTGCTCCCCCAACCACCTTCATCTCTTCTCCCTCGCTGCCCCACGCACCTGGAACTCCCTCCCTGCCCTCGTCTGCCTTGCCCCCACCCTCCACATCTTCAAGTCCCTCCTCAAAACCCACCTCTTCTGCTCCGCACTTCCGAACTCCTGCTAAGCATCCCCACCCAGGATTATCCTCCACCTGTTATCTGCAAACTCCAAACTCCCAATTTACTGTAACCAAGCCAAGAACATGTACCTGAGCTCTCGCATCCTCATGAATGTCGCATCCCTTGTCTCTCCCTCTGTTCTCCCTTTCCCTGTCTCCCCTGCCCCTGTCTTTAGAATGTAAGCTCTCGGGCAGGGGCCATGTCTATCTTGTTCTTTGTAAGCGCCAGGTACATTGCTGATGCTATATAAATGCTAATAATAATAATAATAATAATAATAATAAACAACCCAGAGTTGCTGAATTTTATTTAACTTGCCATCTCTGGACTCTGGGTTCAACACCAATTTTTCCAGGTTGCCTGGATAATCTAGAGTAGGGCTGAATTGAGAATCAGCTCTCACAAGAATGTGTGAGATTCTCACAGCTCCTCGTGAGATTGGCTGCTGAGGCCATTTCTGTCCATGTGAGGTCCCCAGCGGCCATTTAGCTCATTTTCAAAGCGGTTTTGAGGGTTCACGAGAATCTTGCAAGATTCTTGAAACCCTAAAAATGCTCTGCACATGTGAAAAATGGCCAACAGGGGCCTCACATGCGCAGAGATTTACTTGGTGGCCGTTTTGTGCATGTGCAGTGCCGGGTTTCGGCCGCACAAGTTTTGAATGAGAACGGGTTGAGAATCAGCTGATTCTCGACCTGTTCTCATTCTTGTAAATCTTGGCAAGAAGCTGATTTTCACCAAGATTTAACAAGAATGCAAGGGCGAGTTTCACCCCTAATCTAGAGGCTTCAGGACTTTAGGGGGCAGGCCCACATCAGAAAGGAGTGAAGCAAAGAGGTTCTCCAGCAGAACATTGGGTAAAAACAGATGCAACACTGGCCCAATATGGTCCACTATGAACCACCCACACGTCTGTTCCCTGGCCACCAAATGTTGGCCCAGGTCTGCCCCACACCAGGTAGGCAGCTGGTCTGGAATGCATCCCCCAGGAAGATCCTACAGCAGGCCAATGCATCTGTTTAGCTCCACCACCACTACCTTGGGGTCCCAGGGTGGGGGATAGTTGTGCCAGGAGCACTCCGTGGGAGTGAGGGCCCAGCCCATGATAGCTTTCCCTTTCTCACCTTCACTGAGGTCTGTCCAAGTGGGCAAGGCAAAAAGGAAGGTGGGTTGCATTGAACAGGGTAATGAGCTGGATGTAAGGGGCCTGTGGGCCGGAGGTTTCTCTTCCTTGATTTATAAGCAACAGTGAACATTCCCCACTAGAGCTGTCCCCTCATTTCAAAGGAAGTTGGAAGGAACAGTCACTAAAAAGTAACCTTAGCACTTGAACTGGGGATTGGAAAAAGTTTTGGCATATTCCCTTCCCCCAAATTAGTAGGGTCCTCTGCAGTCATATTACAATTTGGTGGGGCTTAGCAGCACATTGACAATGAGACCTTTCCTAGAAATTCTTCAGTGAAAAAGAAAAGTATAATTCCCTTTTCACGACTATTTTTAAAAGGATTATCTTCCAAACAGTTTAATTTAAATATAAATAGAAATAGAAATGAATTAAAAATAAATCACGACAGGCTAAAATAACCGGTGGAACATCCATTCGGTTCTGCTCTAGAAAACTATAAAGGAGTATTCTCTCCAACCCTCACTGTAAAGTGATGCAATTAACTATCTCTATTTATTGAAATTTGTATCACTGACTTTGCTGTGAATGATGTTCAGAGCTTGTGTTTGAGCCACATTTCTAGAATTATCATGCATAGGAAATGATTTTTGGAACACAGGCCCAGCCTTGAACAACAGAGGCCTGATGTCTAATCTACATCTGAATCAGAACTTCTCCAGGGTTTGGAAGTGTTTAGTTCTGGAGCTTTGGTTCAGTTCCAACACAACTGGTGTGTTTAAATAGAAAGATTCCAAGGAGTACGCAACTGAGCTTGACTAGCCAAGCTGGAGCCTTGTCCTGCTGACGTGGAGGAAGGATACCACAGTTAGGTCTGAGTAGGACCAGATGCTTCTTCTCTATTTAGAAAGGAAATTGTAGTCTACAGAAGAGGAGTCTAGCATGGTCAGCTTCTTAGGCCAAGAGCTTTAATGAACTCCTGGAACATACTGACATGTACCGTTTTTCTCCTAAAAAAAGGGAGAGTTGTTTTTTGTACAAACAATTATAAGGCTTGAATACTGGTCTTTTCATCTCTCTCTCCCAAAAGAGCATCTTTGGCCCCTGAAAGATGGACAGTGGGATTCGGCAGCCATAGAGGGACTGTTCCTCCTAAATAGGAACTGTTGGGAAGTATGCTTTATGCTACACTGCAATCATGACTTCAAGTTTTTGTCTGCAACCACCATGTGTGCTAGAAATCTATTTTAAAAAAATAAAAACTGATATTATTGAGATTTTATAATACCTGTTTTAAAAAGGCAGTGAAAAACCAGTGAGTCATGGGATGCACAAGAATTGGCAAACATGCATCTTTTATGTTGTTTTTTCTGAAGTAAATATACAATTATTATTCCAGTTTAGACTTACATTTTTTATTTGATTTTAGAACAGTCAAGAGACAATAATGATTAACCATGTTTGCGTACGGCCAGACAAGACAAGGTGGGTCTGATTCCTTGCCTGTGCCAGGGATGGTGAATGCAGCCACCACAGTTTGGGTCGGCAGTCCAAACGAGGAAGCCCCACTGCGGAGGGGGGAGGAAAGCAGTCCAAACGAGGAAGCCCCACTGCGGAGGGGGGAGGAAAGCAGTCCAAACGAGCAGCCCCACTGCGAGGCAACTGGGTGGGCAGGCTTCTGTCACAAGTCCCGCCACGCTCCGGGGCAGGCCAAAGAGCCATCCACATGGGGCAGGTCTCCCGGACTCCCGCTGCACAGCAGGATTGGGCCCCAGGAGGAGCTGCTGCCAAACAGCTGATGGGGGGTGGATGGGAGAAGCACACTCATCCCAGACATCAAACAGCTGATGGAGGAGGGCAGGAGGGACAGGCATGTTTGTTCAGGTCTTCTTCAGCTTTCCTGTGCGTACTGATATTCTTGGCAGCTCCAGTCCCAAGCTGGGATCCAGTTACCCTTTGTGACAAGTCAGCCCTTCTGGGACACTGGAACCTCTTCCCATTAGTAACCGTTCTGGGCGCGTGCTTTCCGTACTGGAAGCAGCTCTATTCCCCAGTGGTTTCCTCTGAGGGACATCGAACTTGGTTGTCTGGGATGGCAGGGGTGTCAGCAGCCAGGGGGAGGGCCCCTCTGCCGTCCCATTAGCTGTTTGGTGGAGGAGGCAAGCACACTCCTCCAGTGGAGATTGGACAGGGGCCTGACCCTTGTACCTCGCCGTGGGGTGGTGCAGCACGGGACCGACCTCATGAGAGGCAGCTCAGGCAGTCCGTTATCACACTTAGAGCAGCCGTATCCACTTTGGGCAACACTAACACACAATGCATCTCTGGCCTTCTTTGGCATTATGTATCAGCCAGCTGCCCAACCCAGGGGGGGAAGGGCTGGGTGAATATTTGGTGGCCACCAGCCATTCAATCTGCTGCATCGCGTGTTAACGTTGACCAGAGTGGGATAGAGCTGCCAAAAGTTGGTTAACCTTTTGTGTGGCCTCATTCTTTGTTCTGGAAAGTTGCCAAGTTGGCAGCAGACTGGGGCTATTTGTTTATAATACAGGTACAACCTCAATGCAAAGAGATGGCTTCTTGGGTTAAAAAGAAAATTAAATCTTCCATACAAGATTTCTCAAGACCAGTAAAATGGGTCACATTTTTGAAATGCTGTAAACTGTATTTACAAATATGTGTGAGTTGTGTGCCACATCTGCACAAACAATTCAAATAACTGCATGCAGACAGATGCTCAATTATTCTGTGTATTTGATATTCATTTATACAGTTATAAGATCTGAAAAACTGTTCTCAAACCATTTCTGACACTCAGTTTTCCTGCCTTTTTTAAACCTGCCTGCACTTCCTAGCTTTGTCTGGAACTGAAAGCTGACCTATTGTACTTAGGCCACATGAACAGAACATTTAAAATGGACTATTTTACATGACAAATCATCCTCTGCCCCTAATTTGGGGCAGAGGCAGTTTGATGCCATTTCCCCCTTTCGGGAGGAAGGTGCCAGAGGGACAGCTGCTTTGTAAGTTGCAGCCTGGGCAGGGGTTGTCTAGACAACAGGAGTTATGCTACACATAGAAATGGGGCTTCCAGGGTACCATCTTGGGCATCATGAGCTCCTCTTGAATTCGGCTTAGGCAAGGGGATCAGACAGGACGCACAGCCTACTCACCTGCCCTTCTTGCAGTACTGCGAGTGCAAACTGTTTGCCGACTTGGGGCTGGAAAGGGATTTCCCCTGAAAGTTCTAATTGGCCCCGAAGTGATTGGGTTTTTGCTTTTCCTGCAAGAGGCAAGGCATTTGGCCTGGTGGATGCTGACATTTTATAATTGTCACACTCTAGGCTGGGTTTCCTGAGGTACTTTAAGTTTTCTTGATGGGCTAGAATACACCTGTGACCTGAAGCAGAAACATCTCCTTAAGAGATAAGAATTGGGAGGACGCATTGGCCCCAAGCAGCCCAGTGGCTGACTAGCCCAGGAGGGATGAGGCAAGCATCCAAGTCCACTGGGGCCAGGTTTAGTCCCTGGTGGATGAAGGTGACCCTCCCCCTTGTTTCTAACCCTCACCAAGGGGGTGTAGGCATGAGCACCCCACCCCCAACCAGGGGGAACCCTGAGGACAGGGGTAGGGGATACGTTTGTTAGAGCATTAGGCAGGAGACAGCTACCCAAGCTTAACTCAGGGATGTCCTGTGCAGTTGACATTGATAGGTGAGTTAAGAAAGTTGGGACCCCAGTTTAATAGAGGGGAGGATTGGGGGGAACATGCCGCTCCCCCCTTTACTGTTGTTAACTGTATAATAATAAAGAGTCACTCAGCTAGAGATGATTTCTCCCTCCTCCTCCACCCCAACTCAGATGCTAGGGAAGCCCTGTCTCTCTGAAGCTATTTTCCAGTGTCCACGGCCCCTGTCAAATATACCATCCAGGTGAATGAAGGGCAGAATGAGTTTTGACCTCAGTTTGGAGGAGTAGCTATTAGACGATTGGCATTACTTAATTATTTACTTAATTAATGCCCTGCTGGCTGTGTAGCTCTCCTGCTGTGTTCTAGAGAGAGTGTGGTTACTGTGTTGGTCCCAAATGTAAGAGATGGAGACAAAGTAGTTCAAGTGAGATCTGCTCTGCCGTGGACACTGTTGAACACATGGAAGGGCCATTGATTTGTGTCTTAAAATAGTCGTATTTTAAGACAACTGATGTACACCCATAAATAATTCATTTAGGAAAACTGAAAATGATACACAACTTTCCCCCCCATTCATTGTCCATTAAACCACAAAAAGAATAAAAGTTTTTATCAGAGATTCTATATATGTTTGTGATTAAATACATTCACAGGCATTTACTAGCAACCTAAAGACATTCTTACTACATACTAATATTGATCTTAAACCAAGGCAGGCCAGAGCCAAACTCTACAGCAATGCCTGCTGCAAATATCTCTCTCAGTGTTCGTTTTGTAAAACCGTTGGGAAGCTTAATGTAGGGCGGAACCATACACTTTTCGTAAATGAGACACGAACTGCACAGCTATGTAATTTCAGCACAACTGCCACGTAAGCACTTTACAGCTCCTCTATGAAGTATATTTTATATGTGCACTCAGTTGTTATGGTTGCTCTAATTTATGTAATTATGTACTGCATGAGGTCAATATGGAAAACTGAAACTCACTGTCATTCATTACTGGCAAGCTCCCTCCATAAAGCATATGCTATATGCCTTAAAGAATCAAGCAACCAGGCACTAAGATTTAACAACCAATTGTTAAGGTATAAACTGTGTGCTGTTGTGATCATTTAAGTGGTGATTGCCCTTCAGAAGTATCTTAATGAGCAATACATTAAATCACAAAAGTACAACCACTAGCCACCAAGGAAAGGGCAGGATGGAAGAGTTCTCATGTGAATAATTATGCATCGATGCACCTCAGCTAGGGTTACCACCTCTTCCAGGAATGAAGACCTAACAGTGTTCATCTTCCAAAATATGCATGACTTCATGCAAAGGTATGTAAACTGGTATACACTTAAAATAGCCAAATGACTGATATTGAGACTGGGCCAAAGTTTGGGGATATAAGGCAAAAGGGGGGCAGGGAAGATGCAGTGGTTGAAGTGAAGTAAAAGCTGGATATGGGGATATGGAGGATGCAGAGTAGTGGAGGTAATGGTTAGATTTGTCTCAGTGGACAGGGTTTCTGACTCTCTAATTCCTCTTGGCAGGGAGAGTGATTAGTGCTATGCTCAAGATGGATGGTGTAGTACCTTGGTAACCATCAAAGATGATCCTGAAATATGAGGTTTGGTTGTGTTCCTGTAGGATTAGGCCTATAATGCAAGAATTTCCAGCACTTTTATTGTATAGGAAGTGGGTTCACTAAGGTAAGACTCTTTCTCATTGTTCCAAGAATCTTACTTAATTGATTAGAGGATAGTAGACACTGTGCAGTCCACCAGTTCAGTTTATTGAGTACAAGCTTCATGCCATGACTCAAAATACAATACATTAATAAATAAAACACATATATGTAAAAGTATTACAAAACATAATGAATAAAATCAAATACTGATAAAAACCCAATAAAGCAAATACCTAAAATTCCAACATAACCTCAGTTAAGAGGACTTGTAGCCTTTCCTTATAACTTCAGTTTTAAAAGTGAAAAGAACAAGGTTTTTAATAGTAACTTTGTCCTTCTGAAGGAAGAGCCATATGAGTTTCTCTTTAGTGGAAAAATAGTGTAGCTTTAAACAATCAAAGGGGAGAAAAAAATCCTTAATCTGCTGGAAACATGGACAATTGAGCACATAATGTGCAAGGTCTTCCAAAACTGGTGCTCCACATGGGCATAATCTCAATTACCTTGGAGACTGATTTCTCCTGCCTTTCAATATATCCAAAGGCATCTGCTCTGTCGAAGTCAACACAAGGCCAACACCAGACTAGAAACTAGCTCCATTGGCCGCAATCCCAAGTGGGATCTGCGTGAGATCTACACAGGTCCCACACGGGATCCACGTGGCACAATGTAATCCCTATGGAGATGCGTGAGGTTTGCATGCACGTGTGAACGTGCAGGATGCGCGTAGTATGTGCAGGGCATGGGATTGCCCCAGATGAAAGGTATTTCTCTAGTCCAAAGTCCATATTCCATTCAAAGGGTGTTAACAGCTGAGAGATTAGCCTTCTGGAGTCCGGTGTTGCTCCATGGAGCCCCACACACAGCCGCCACTGTGATGAACCAGAAAGACGAGCAGGTGTTCCTTCCTGCCGCACTCCACCCCTCCCCATCACCAAGGCACAGTCGCTCCCTGGCCTGCTCTAGACACTTCACCCAGGACTCTATGGTTGTGCCAGATCTGCATGCATGCAGAGGCTGCGTGCACCCTAACAGACAGGAAGCAGCCACATGGGCCCTTTTTACATGGGGGGCGGTGGGTGGGGAAATGGGTGTGCTGTCACAGTGAGTGGAAGTGGGTGGGTGTCCTTTCCCATGGACGCACACCCATCTCCACCCACGGAGCCTCCTTTGTTGTTCTGGGTCACTCGTGGGTGGGTGATGGGTGGAGATGGGTGTGCGTCAGGAGTGTGCACGCACCTCCACCCAGCGCCTGTGGTGTTTGCACGGACAAACACCCATCAAACGCCCATCCCCACCACCACCACCACACTGTTTCCACGGATGCCCCCATGCATCTAACACCCTCCTGTACACCCAGTGGGGGGTGGGGGAGAAGCATCCATGTAAAAACAGCCATGGGCACACATTTACCCGCATCAGACAGCATTCATCTGCACAGCGAGCTCCACATTTGCCAGGATGACACCATGAATGGAGGTCGCAGAATAGGTGCAGGCGAACAATTGATGGCCACCTAACAGATGGGCAGTTTACCACCCATCCAGAAGGGGCTAATCTGGACTACTGTCAAGTATGTTTTCATCCAAAGAGAGCATCCATGCTCACAAATACAATCAATTTTCTGTAAAGCAACCTCTAAACACAGAGACATCCAGGCCTTTTCAGACCAAGGAGAACAGGGTGGTTTCCAGAGTCCAGGATAACTCTGAAAATGCTTTACCACTAGAACCCAACCATTTTGCCATTGAAAATACGGATCCTTTCCAAAATACAGGGCTAGTTTGAATCACAAGGACTTATAATATGTTTCTTAGATCTTTAAACTGACTGACTCAATTCCAGTCCCATTCAATGTTCTGGTCTCCTATGCACATGTCAATATATTTAAAAGTTAATCACAGCCTCTCCTTGGGCATAGTTACTAACAATCAGCAGATGTTCATGTCCTGACAACACAGTTCTCTCTCTCCTGCAGGAAGTTCCTCTTCTGTGCCAGTGCTTATACACTAGTATCATACATTACCTTATACTTAAACATATGAAATGGGAGAAAATAAAGGCATGGAAAACATGATTTCTCTAACACTACTGGATCCTGGTAATGCAGCACATATTGTATCATCACCAGTGCTGGAAAACACATTACATTGACTTAGTATGCCAGAGTAAGTGAAACAAAGTGTGATGAGAATCCCATATGAGAGAATGAAGCTGTCAAGGAGCAGGCCTCTATATATTCTTTCTGGGAATAAACAATGTCCTATATTGTAGATAGCATTGGCATCTTCAAGAAACCACAGATGACTTTCAGTCTACAATAGGAAATGTATAAACAAATGTCTCACAATTTTGGAAGCAGGTGTGAAAATCCAGAAGATACAGTGGAGGTACAGATTAGGAATGACTTCCTTTAAACTTCCATTTTAGGAAGATTATTCCTACAGTAAAGCAGACAAGTCACATCATCCAGCTGCCCAAATTTGCCCCGTCTCAAATCTGCTGCAGATTTCCCAAGCAATTTGGAACAAGTCAAGAAGGACAAGGTTTTAATAAATGCCTGCAATTATGGCTGCCAAAGATTTTAGCTATCCAGCTGTTTAAAGCTAGACTCCTAAACAACCGAGGCAGCCAAACTTAGAGGCTACATTTTAAAATGTTGGTCTTTGCTTCTATGTGTCTTCGTTTCAGTATGTGTACAGATGCAATTCCTGCTACTTCAGTTCAGATGTTGCAACAATTTGATCTGCTCATATATGAAATGTCTATTTATTTGGATAGCTGGTGTCATATAATACAATATAGTATTATCTCAGTAATAATATTAGATGTTTTATTTTAAGAATAAACATTAGTGGCACAATCCCATTGAAGTCAACGACTAAATATCTGTTGACTTCAATGGGAGCAGGATTGTACCCTAGATATTTCGTTTTATGCACTTAGAAATGAAATACATGGCAGCTCATGCTCTTCAATCGGGCTGGTCAAGGAATTCACATCTGAGCCTTCTCTGGCCATAAAATATCCTCTCCACTGGGATAGCATTCTGTCAAGGAATTTTCTTCGCAGCAGCAGGATATTTAATTGGAATTGAAGGCTTGTGCCTGAACAGTTTCATTTTGGTCTCCAAAAAGTTTTCTTTTAATCCAGAAAGGGCTGAAATGAAAACTTTCCCTTTGCATGTCCATGGGTGTTTTCAGACGTGACGATAGCACCGATTTGCACGCTTTGCCAAGTGTGGAAATTTGTATTGCCATCACGTCTGAAATGGCTGACAGATGTTGGCCTGGGCCGGAATCTCCCAGGCCACCGTCACTCTTGTTTGGTGCCTGGGCTGAATCCTGAGCAGAGTACGGGCCTCACTCTAGACAGGATATGTCTCCCAGAATATGAATGTACCCTTGGGGGATCAAAAACAAAAGCTTTAATTCCTAATGCACCATGCAAAACAATTGCTGGATTTTCCATTTTGGAAATGGCAAAACCTCATTTGTACAAAGAAAACTATTCAGTGTGTTTCAGATTTCCAATGGGATGGGAATTTCCATTTTCCAGCCAAACTTAGTTTTTGGCAACCTGAAAAATTGCACTGTTGCCTTTCTTTTATACTGTGCAGCTCGTGCAGTTTCCATCAAGAGGACCAAATGTATTTGTGGGAGGTCTGGGGGCTTTATGGGTATTTTTGTATGAGTTTTTAAAAATAAATATGTTTGAGTTCATGTTGTACCAACATTAGTGTCCTTTCATAGCATGATCCACTGGAATCTTATACCCTAGCTGAGAGTGACGAACCTTTTCCCTCTCATGGGACACTTTGAAAACTAGTTCAAGATCCAACAGACAGACAGGAGCTGAGAATGGGAGTGCTTAAGGGATGTGCTCAGGCTGGGGGAAGGAAAAGGTGGTCTAGACCATGGATTTGGACCATGAGGTGTTTTTACACACACATTTCTCCTGTATGTTTGTTGTTACATACTGAACTTTCTGCCTGTCTAAATCACTCACCCAGTTCTTAAACATCGAGATCTTTGAACTTCTGCGTGAAATTTCTCCCAGAACTTTTGTGTGTAAAAGGTTCTCCTGGTAAACTGCTTTGCTCCAGGCAGCTGTGGTCACTTGGTTTCCATGGCAGCCCCTTACATCTACAGCTGCGGCTACTTTAGGCTGCCTCAGGGCAGTGTTTGTGTGAAGAATGCATCCAGGAACTGCCTCAGGGCAGTGTGTGTGTGAAGAATGCATCCGGAACTTACTTGTGGATTTGTAAACCTAGAAGATTGAAAGACCAGCATTTTAAGGTGTGTGTAAAAATGCCCAGTGATCCATCCCTTCTCTTTGAGTACATGTTTTCATTCCCATAGGCATAAATTTAGGCAAAAGATTGGGGGGGGGGAGGGTATTGACCCACATAAACTTCACCCTCCATCTCTAGAATTGCAGGGAAGTGGGGGACACTTCTACAACATCCCACCCCACCCCCAATAATTACTCCCATGCTCATTTCCCTTTCCCTGAGATCACTCTTTTAGAGATTGAGGGTAGGGATTGAATTCATGGACCAGATTAAAGAATCAGAAAGGGGCCAAAGAAAACATAGCCACAGGCTAGATTTGGCCCAGAGCCAGAGGTCCCACACCTCTGCCTCAGCCCATCAAGCATAAGAGTCTTTGCAATATAGAGGCATATAAAGAGACATGGTCAGTCAAAAGCATTTTACCAAATCCCCAAATTCTGTTTACACGACTTTGTACAGTATAATTTTGGTCTCCTGAATCAGTGATTAAGCAAGTCAACACCAAGGGTACAGCCACACAAGACATTATCCCACTTTGGACAATGTTATCCTACTTTGGGCAACGTTAACACTCTATACAGTGAATTATGTGGCCGGTGGCCGCCAGATGTTCAACCTGCCTCAGAGTGTAGTGGGAATCCAGCTATTACATGATGCATTCTCTGAAAAAGGCCAGGGACAAAGTGCGTAGTAATGTTGCCTGAAGTGGGATAATGATGCCCAAAGTGGGATAATGGGCTGCCTCTCATGTGGCCCATGCTGCCCTGCCCCACAGTGACGTCTGCGATACCATTGAGCGTTGGGCACATTCGCCATTCCCATACCCCGACGTCATAGCCAGGAGTGGGATAGTGCATGGGCCAGGTGGTGGGGATGGACATCTGCCCAATTTCCCCACAGCAGGGCAGATCATGTGGCCTGCTGTTCTTGCTAGACCAAAGTATGGTGACTGCAATTGCCTGCCCCGGGGCAGAGGACTGGGTGAGCCCAACCTCATATGGCTGTACCCCAGGGTGCTGTTCTGTGATCAAACCTATGCAATATATATTAGGTGTCAGCAAACTTATATGTACTATAGATTTATCTTACCAGCCTAACTAAAAATGTTCTATGAGAACTGCAAGTTGTGCCCTTGGAATAAACATTGTTATCTGCAAACCAGAATCACCACATTTTTAGTGTTTACATTGCACTGTGAGCTATATTTCACAGCTCTTAGAAAACCTTAGAAAAACTATACATCTCATGCAATTCAGGAGGGAGTTTCAGTCTTCCAGTTTCCACAAGAGAAAATAAAAAGTTGGGGGTGAGGGGGGAAAAGCAAGACAACGGGATAGAAAATATAAAGTTACCTTAAAGGAAGTAAAACCTGCAAAAATAACTCCAATATTTATTCTTTATGACTAAGGTATAAGCTAGTAACAAACCATGATTAGAAACCTGCTTCAGCAAAAGCATACCCTAAGGATAAGCTTGTGCCAAACCTTATGGGTTCATGTTAAACAAATATCTGAAAATCAGGAAATGAGTCAATCCATTACCATTCACTGAAAAATTCTCTGATCAGGGGAATCGCAGACACACAACAAATGCAGGCCTCTCTGCTGATGGTACAAGGAAGAGGATATACTCCTATATAAAGGCCCTATTTACTTGAGACGGACACACATATGCACACACGGGCCCGCTGCTCATGCCTTCATGGTGCCGCCTGTGTAAACACCATGGTGGATGGGGGGAGTGCATGCATGCTTCTGTAACCCACCCATCACCACCCATCACCCACGCATGGAGCAATTGATGAAAAGGCAGTCCCTTCCTGCTGCTTGTTCTGGTTGTCTTTGCTACTGAGGGCCAGCGATGGCCTAGTGGGAGAAGCACAGTGACCCCACAGCGGTGACCCCACACTGATTCCCTCCCCCTGCCCATTTAAAAAGGGCCAAAGTCTCTTCTTTAGAATTCACCTTTAAAACAGAACATACCTGCTAAGCATATTTGGAACCAAAATGTTTCAGGAATATCTTAAATAATGCTTTTTGTACATACACTAGTACCATCTTAAAGTTGTTTCCCAGGGTATGAAGCAACAATATATTGCAATTTATTTTCCAGTGCTTACAAGTACTGGGAAGCCTGGATAACACACCTTATATCTCAACATGGTTACATTTTAATTGATGCAATGTATCTCTCGACTTCCACTTTCACATCGTTCCTTTGACTAATATCAAGGGGCCTTTCAGAGTGTGATTCTTTTCTTTCTAGTGCAGCTGGGAAAGTACTTAATTTAGTCCCTGCAGGTAATACCCACATTTTGGAGTATCGTTCTGGGCACATCACTGACTGAGTACACAATAATACGAAAAATCAGTAACTTTCAGTTAACAATCAATAAATTGGGATGGAAAACAGAAATAACATGACAGAAACTTGAGCAATTGGGATGGGAAGTCGATGTTCTGGGGCATCAAGTGCCCAGATTGGGCACTAACTGTGAAATCCCACAGGTATACTTGTGTGGGTGTCAGGAGCCATGGGGCTTGGGTGTGGTAAGTGCAGGATTAGTGGCCAAAATCTTTGTGCAGGTACAGCAGTTCATTTTATTTTGTGGAAACTTTATTTTATAGATGAACAAAGTGTCAGCTATCTCAAGCCAGGTTTTTCCATCCTTACTTCCGTTGGTGCCGATCCCAAGTCCTGCAAATCCCGTGCGCACAATTTCTGTGGGACATAATGTGCCCGCAATAGAGAGTTGCACAGTTTACGTGCGCTTTGTGCATGGGATCCACAGGGCTTGGGAACGGCCCCACTGAGTAGTATTAAACTGTCTAATTCAACATTCTCAACTTTTTTGTGGGCGAGACCCATTCAGACTTCTTCTTTTTTTTTTTTTTACAAAATCCAAGACCCGTTTTTAAAAAATCTAGGTCCAGGAGTGGCCAAGCAGGCAGCAACAGGAAGTGCCTGATCCCAGCAACGTTTGGAGCAGTGGGGTTTGGGGAATCAAACCTGACCACAGCTTCAGAAGGAAGGGCAATCCCAGCAGCTGAAGCAGCAGGGAATCAGCATGAGACAGACAGAAGCAGAAGGAGATGGGGAAGCTGAAGGAAGCAATGCCTCTCCTCCGCCCATTCCATCGCTGGTCCTCAGTAGCAAAGGCAACCAGAACAGGCAGCAGGAAGGGACATGGAAGGAAATGTGATGAAGCTGTACCAGGACTCATGGGGCAGCAGCACACAGACCTCATTGCTCAGGCTCCCTCCTCTCTTGCCAAATCTCCTGTCTTGGACACAGGTGCACTCTGGAACCTCCACAGAGCTTCCGCCTCCTTTAAATTTCCACTGCAGCCAGTGAGTTTTTGTAGGCAGACAGACATTTCCCAGAAAAACCTGGAATTCCATGTTTTTCTCTGATAAAATGGGAATTCCATGTTTTTCTCTGGTTTTCCACACTAAGCAGAAAATAGCTACGTCAATTTTATTCAAATAATGATGGCCTCCCTGATTCCTGGGGCCAAACTAGGGAGAGTCTCCAAAATTCAGTAGGGTGGTTTTGTAGTGGAGCTGGTTCTACTTCTGCTTTTCCATCTCCCTGGACTGAATATCTGACTTAGGGGCAAGGGGTTTTCTGGTTTGTGTGGTCAATGGCTGATCTGTCCTCTGGCTCATTCACTTCAGAAGAGGACTGACTGTAATGGGAGTCAAGCTGAGGCCTGCCCTAAACATTTCCCACCTCAACCCCCTTTGGCTCTAACCTTTCCTGATGCCAGCCCAATGACCCTGCTCAGAAAGTGGTGAAACTTAGCCAGAAAGCATAGCTACTGTTTTATTGTCCTGTGCAAGTACATCACAATGTAGATGATGCATAAGTCAGCTTGATTTAGCATTTTGACTGAGGTAGCTGTGCTAGCAACCGTGTGGCAGTAAGCTAGTGTGTCACTTCCCAGTATAAACATAATAGGTGTTTTCAGATGGACAGGGTGCACTGGTTCTGCCCACTTCACCACCAGGTGGCCCATCCATATAAAGTAGGGATGAATCGAGAAGTAAAAACACTACTCGCGAGAATTTGCTGAGTTCCGAGGACTAGCCCTGAGTGCCCTGAGTGCTGAGGGTCCCCATTGGCCTATTCTCTCCCTGGTCAGTAGGGGCCAGAGAAGGGGGAGCAGGGGCCTAGCACCAGTCTCTGGCCCCTTCCCTGTACTTGGCCAAGGATTTTCCAAGTTCTGAAGTTTCGGGGGCCATTCATCAAAACTTCGGAACTCAGAAAACAAAGTCGAGTACCTCTGTCCTCAGGGTTTTCTGGAGAAAACCAAGAACCGAGTTTCAGCACTAATCTAACCCTGCCCTGCCATATCTTGAAGTGGAGCAGGCATGTGCTCTGGAACATCTCAGAGTACCACACCAGCAGAGTGGGCTGACCAAACTGGAGGCACTAGCCTGAAGCAGAGCAGCTGTCATCTGATGGGCAGACCCACACTGCTACTCTGCTTTCAGCCAGTTGTTGCATCCTTGGACAATGCCACAGAGTTGCAGGCACCTGCCTAGAGCATCAGGTGATCTTACGCAACTCTGTGGTGCAGGGGGGCATCATTTAGGTGAACCACAGGCCAGGGGACCCATTGGGTCTTTCTGAACCTGAGCCAGATGGGGCTGGATGCGGGCAGAGGTGGGGTCTACCCCTGGAACAGCTCCAGGGAAGACTGCCTCTGCGTCCACCTGAAAGCATCCATAGTATCATTGGGTTAAATGGGACCCAGAAATAAAGACCATCTGCCAACCCTAATTGATATAAACCCAACAACACTATCGTATTATCTCTATGTAACTATATAAACTCATTGCTATATCATTTTCCCCTAGACCCCTTGCAAAAATATTACAAGAGTAACCTCCATATTTGTTTAAAGTTTTTGTCTTATTGAAAATAAACATCATAATTAAGACCCTCTTTCTGCAAAGTAGTTAGTATGGGTGCATGGAGGGTTGCCACTTCTCCTGTTGGGTACTTCAAGCAACCGAAATCGGCCACTGTTGGGGACAGGAAGCTGGTCTCGATGGACCATTTGTCTGATTCATGTTCTTAACCCCTCCACCCCAAATACTGCTGTCCCGTCCTTTAACCCATTAAAGGATTAAAAACTTTAAATCATAAGAAGAATACCAATATCAAGAAATAGCATAGTATGAACCAGGGTCGGCCTTATCACAGGTCAACCTAAAGTGACCGCCTTCGGTCCCACTATTTTTTCTACTTCCAGTGGCCTCACAATGGCCTCCATTTTCAGTAGGGTGAGGAGTGGGGGCCACACTCCCTCCCAGCAGAACTTCCAAAATAACCAACTCTTGGGAACAAAATTATTTACAAAGTAAACTATTTACAATTTCCAAAAACACATTTCACTATTAATTTTCACATTGCATTAACTAAAAGTCCATGTTTACTGTCCCCTTTTCAGTTCATTTCAATGCGTGTTTTTAGACACACATTTCTCCTGAATGTTTGCTGTAACATACAGAACTTTCTGTGTGTCTAAATCACTCATCCAGATCTTAAACATCCAGAGATTTGAACTTCTGCGTAAAACTTCTCCAAAAACATTTGTGTGCAAAAGTTTCTCCTGATAAACTGCTTTGCTCCAGGCAGCTGTGGTCACTTGGTTTCCATGGCAGCCTGTCACATTTACAGCTGAGGCTACTTTAGGCTGCCTCAGGGCAGTGTTTGTGTGAAGATTAAGAATGTATCCAGGAACTGCCTCAGGGCAGTGTGTGTGTGAAAAATGGATCTGGAACTTACTTGTGGACTTGTAAACCCAGAAGATTGAAACATCTGGAACTTTAACGTGTGTCTAAAAATGCCCAATGTTTGCTTTATGCTGTCTTCCTTGCAGGAATCAGACCCCACCACTTTCCTCTTGTGAATTTGAATGCGTTTTCTAACCAGAATTATCTATTTGTTTAACCAACCTGAATTTTTGGATATGTTGTCATTTCATATTTGTTCCATATCATCTCTATTTGAACTTTTCCCAAAGTTTTTGTAGCTTTTTCAATATTTTCAAATTATCCTCATAAATTTAATTGTTTACTTTTGTCCAAATTCTGCCCTTTTCTTACCTTGTGGATTGTTTTTAACTGTTTTTTTCTGTTCATTTCAAAATTCTAATCTTTGCTGTTAATCTTTCCCAGTTTTGTATTGTATTGTTTTGTATTGTTTGTATTATATGATTGGTCTGATTTTTCCCAATTTTGTGTTTTTTAGGATAACCTGCCTTGCAATATCTGTCTCAGGCTCATTTCCCTTTGTAAGGACCTGAGCTTGAACTGGCACTCTTGGGGCTTTGAGCCAGCTTTAAAATTTGCAGGGCCCTGTGGAGAGTGCCCCCGCACCCATTTTTACATGGACACACACACACACAGACACACCCGTGCTGGGTGTGTGGGCATGTGTGCAGTGGCGTCCATGTAAATGCCATGGCGGGGGAGGGATGGGTGTGCACACGTGGTGGGTGGGGATGCGTGCATGCGTGCTCCCACACAACACCCACGTCCACCCATCTCCACCCACAGAGCATCGGGTATTGGAGCTCATTGCTCTGTGGGTGAGTGACGGGTGGAGGTGGGTGTAGCATGGGAGCACACACACACACACACACACACCACCCACGGCATTCACACAGGCACCTCCACCCATCTCCACACAGCAAAACTGCGTGGAGATGGGTGGGGGTGTCTCGTGTGAAAGGGGCCATACTTGGGCCCATAGGGCCCAAAAGCCTTCAAGGAAGGTCTGTTAAAATTTATAGGGCAGACTGCCGGATGAGAACTAACTTTTAACATGTCAAATTTCAGAAATTTGAGATCTAGAGGCATACAAGACACTCTGAGGAAAAATGGTCACAGAACTTGAATTCTGGTGCAACGTCATACTCATGCAGCAGACATGAAAATGTTAGACTTTCACAATAGCACTGCCTTAATTAAATCAGTCACGGTCACCAGAAATAGCCTTCTTGCATATTTCACAGATTATTTTATCTTATAAATAAACCTTATAGTTATCAATGGCATTGACTGATCATTATTAATTTTCTTGCTTACAGTACCAGGATTAGCTCATACCTCCCAACATTTCAAGTGACCAATGAGGGACATAAGCATTGCTCAATAAGCCCTACCCCTTCTCTCTCACACACACACACAGTTATGCACGTGCCCCATCCAGTGGTTTCCCCTTTCTGCTGGTAGTGCTGCATAGATGTGGTGGTAGCCTGGCTTTGGTGGAGGGGAGAGAGCCAGCTCTGGCAGTGGCAGGCCATCCATCCAACTAGCCAGGAGCTCTGGCAGTGGCTGCAGCATGTACAGGACCCCTATCACTCTAGGAGGTGGCTGTGCGCAGATTCCTTCAAAAGCAAAATATTGCCTTCCAAGGGCAGGACCACTGGATTTTTCCCACAAAAGAAGGGTGGTTCCAATGAGGCTTGACTGCTGGGAATATGCTGAAATTTGGAACAAATGTAATAAAGCAAGTACACACCAGTCCCACAGTATTGATTTGAAAGGTACACACACGATGATCTATTGTTAAGTATAGTTTTGATGTTCAGTGCTATCGGGGTATCCATATTGCTTTGTTGGCTCTTCTGCCTTGCACATGTCTCTATTTTCCATGTTCTGTTGTATGCTCTGCCAGTCTCTAAGCTTGATGTCTCTTACATCAGTGCTTCCCTTCCTTTCTGCCTTTTTTGCAAACACATTTCAGTACTCTATTCCTATTGCCAAAACAAGCATTTAAACATCTGGAAATCATCCTCCATCACTTTCACCAGTGAGATGTATTTGTCTTAAAATGTACTTACCATGCAGACCTTGAGATACTGCACCACCTTTAAAAAACCCTTCCAAATATTCCCTGGCTACAGAGTACTGCAGTTCTTTGACGGAAAGCTCAGGGAGGTTACCATTAAACAGATAACACATTCAGTGCACTAAAGTTACAACAGCCAGACCAAAGATACTAGCACTTCTAAGTTCTCGTGAAGAACACAGAGAACCTCTAAAACAAACAAAACATCTATTTCTATTCAAAATAGAAAGGTTTGGGAGATCAAATTCAGAGTCAATCTGTGCAACATGGAGTTAAAAGGACATCACTTATGTTTCCTTAAAATAAAATATTTTAGAAGGTAAATTATTTGCAAGGAGTCTAGTGGGCCAAAAATATAAGCTATACATCATATGCCATCTTAAAGTATGTTGTAGTACTAAGATGTTAAGCATGCATTGTTGTCAAACTCATTCCCCAAACTTGCTGACTGAGCACTCCCTCGTCACTCCCTCCCAACTAATGGTGTCACTGATTTAAAAATACAGCTAAATGCAATGTCTTGCAGCCAACAAATCACAAATTCTGTCTCTCAGGACACAAGGTATGCATTATGCTTCAATTGCTTTTTGTGAGAGAGACAGAAGAATATTAATTTAAGGGCTTATATGCCTAGGGTTTGTTCTCATGAGCAGAATTTAAAATGGATAGGTATTCCCTGGACTATTTGGTTAACTTCTCCTTTAGTCTTGCCTTCTCAGTTTCAATCCTGAGAGTGCTAATTAAGTTGCTAAATGCATGCTTTTTCACTATGGGTATTTAAGTCTCTTCAGAGTTTATCCTTTGGGAGAGAAGCAACCCATGGGCTCGTTGGGCAGGTGGATCATGGTGGAGTTGGCACTGCAGCCACCTAGTCTTGTCCGTGCATGCACAAAGCAGAGTGGAACCAAATCTCTGCTTGCCAAGGGAGACTATCAGCAGCAGGCCCCCATATCAGCATCATTGGGTACTTTCACATGGACATGGAGGTGCACAATGCATGGACATGGAGGTACACCCCTGTGCCTCCCCACTTGCAGCCACACCTAGGTCTGCTTTAAATGGACCTGGCTGCTGCCAGGGCCCATGGTCTGCCTGCATGGTGCCTTTCCTCTACGCCATGGAGTTTCAGGCAGATCACCTGCAATGCTATAGCATTGCCTCCAGTCAAGAGAGGGGGCGAAGCAGCTGTCTGCCAAGCAGACGGATGGCAGCCCCACCTCCAGCCCCTGCCCTGGGGTTGGGATGCCGACTCTGTTGGCAGGGCAGCCCCAGAGCAGGGACAGCATGCCCCATCTCTGCTCCACCTGCATATCTGGTGGGCACTGGACAGCCTTTAAATGAACGGCCCATCAGGGGGTGAGAAGGGGCAGAAGAATAGCAGGTGTCTGTGTGAAGACACCCAACGAGGCAGAGAGTCTGTGGTGTCTGGACTGCCTCCCCTGCTTACTTAGCATGATGGCTTATCCCTTACACTTCATAGCACAGATCACCCCTATAAGCCATTTTATGGGCAACCCAACATTGTGATGCCTTCTTTTACTTTTGTAACACAATTCAGACTAATTTGCCTGCTGTCCACTACCATCCTCAAATATATTGCAGTGTTTCTCTGAACCCCAAAACATCTGTGTTCAGCGTATTTCCCTCCAGTTCAATAACTGTAGCTTGGCTTTTTCTAAGCTACATCTGATCTTCATTTCTTCTCAGATTTCTCTGGCATTTCCAACACCTCCTTTTATGAGATCATCTACAATTTTAATTAAGATATATTTATCACTTGTTCTAGGCTATTATTGAAGATAATCTATAAAATATGATCTATGAGAGATTTGCTTGGGTATCAGACCTACACTAGCCATCTTCCCTAAATCAGTAGTTTATTATTATTAATCACTGAATTTGTTCCAGTCCCTTTAGGAAAGCTTTCAATTTATGGACATGGCATATCACAAACTTGTTTTTGAGTCTAAGGTTTCATAAGACAATATTTCAAGTATTATTAGAGCGCAGGAGGGCTCTAATTGTTACGGTGTGTTACACCTCCATTATCAATCCCCAACATTCTATTTGCTATTCAATTGACATGATTAAAGTTAGAATTGTGACATTTGCGGTGAAGGATAACTGGGGATACGCAGTTCATGCTGTCCAAATTTCAGCCAAATTAGTTGGATATTGCAATTTGAAAACCGCACTTTGACAGCCTATTTTTTTCAAAAGTTAGACCGTCACGATCACGACAGGGTAAAGGGGTTTTGTGTTGGATGGGAGGAGGTGTAAGCCTTTTAGAAAATTCAAGGAGGCTGCCAGGGGGTGCCTTCTCGTTTTCTTTTCGTAAATCCAGTTAATAGTTGTTAAGTTACGACATCTTGAAAATGCAATGTTAGCCCATGGAGACCAACCTGAGTGTGGAGTGCTTGCAAACATTCTACGTGTAATGCAGAGACTGTTTAAAAGCAAACAGTCATGAATACTGGGGACTACAGCTCCCAGCAACCACTGCTTGCTATAGCCTATCAGTGCTGGGGACAGAGAGGGAACTGCACCTCCCAGGGGACAGTGTGAGTAACTGTTCAGCCATGTTTAGAGCTGATCTGGTGGGGAGAGGCAAGGCCTGTGGCAGGGAGAGAGCTGAAGGTCATTCTGATCTGATCCCGCACACCAGTCACCTCAGCTTGGGGACCAGGGATGCCAAGATGGCTAAACACGCAGAGCTAGCTAATACCACAGTAATGTTTGGGGTGGCTGATCTTGCCCCCTAAACCTGCTTAAAACCAGAGAGCACATAGATTTCAGTGACAGCCATTCCCCCTCCAAAAATGTGGGGTGTCTGGGCTGCGGCTCCAATGGGGCACCCCATTGGAGGAGCATGACTGGAGCTGGAGTTTGCCTGAGGTGATCCAAGGTGCAGGAAGAGGGCAGAGGTTTATCACAGAGACAGAGACAGGAGGCTACAGGCATGATAGAATCGATCTTCTTTCAGCGCTTCTTCCTCCGACTTTCCCATCCTCACTAAAGAATGAGGGATAAGCAGGTGCCCTGGGCTGATACAGTGGGCATTCTGCAGGAGGGGGGCAGGGAGATGGGGGGGGTCCTGTGCAGAGCAGCCCTGTGGGGCACAGTGACAAGTGTAGTCCTCTTGGCAGGACTCTAAGAATGAGCCTCAGTACAGGGAGCAAAATCCTATTGGGGAGCAAGGAGGAAGGGAGCATACACAAAGGGGGGCATTGAGTGGAGAGAGTAGGGGCAGAGCCTCTGTAAATAGCTTCCACAGTGGAAGCCATGCACAGGGGGAGCACTTTACAGGGAGAAGCTTTATTGGGGATACAAACTATAGAACCCAGTATAAAGGAAGGTTTTCAGAGTGGGCACTGTTGTGTAAGAAAGAGAGCCCTGTCCAAGGGGCAGTAAAGTGGGGGGAGTTTTGTAGAGAAAGAGAGATGAAGAATAATGGCCATAATTGTCCAGAGCCCTGGACAGAGGAGAACTGAGTGAGGGAGCTTTGTAGAGGGGGAGAGCTGCAGGATGGGCAGCATTATGTTAGGTGGAGAGTCCTATACATGGGCACAGCAGAGACAGGAAGCCCTGTACAAGGAGTGAACTACCCAGACAGTCCTGTAAAGGGGGAGGTTCTTATAGAAAGCAGAATGGTCAGTGTTGAACAAGGAAAAGAGCTCTGACAGTGAGGAGTAGAGTAGAAGACTCCTGTACAAGCCATGACAGAAGATCGTAGAGAGCAGTTTTTGGAAGTTTGCAATGCTTAAACCGAACTAAAGTTGTTCTATTCTTAGTAAAGCAGGGATATACCAGTAAAAATCCAGCTTCACCTTGCTTGCTATTTGAAGGAAGTAACAACCTTCTAAGCTGAAGGGAGCAGCTCTTCCACCTTGACCTCCCCTAAGCCCTGCTCCCATAGTGATTACGCTGCTCAGCATTCTACTGCACCAGGAGGACAAATTTTCTCCATTGCATTGTATTTAACAAAAAACTTGCAAATTCAATCATGCACTTAATCGCATGGAAATTGCAAGTTAAGGCTCCCACCTTAACATCCATGCCATATTAGCAGTAAAGACATTGTACAGTCTCACATATTGTGCTCATTTACAGTTTAGGCTGCATGCGCGCACACTTTGCCTTCGTCTTTCAGCCCCAGTCCTCTTCCTCTTTTCAGGTTGGGGGCAACACTGAAGCTGAGGACAGGAGGGCATGAGCTGGCCCCTCATCCCTTCCTTTCCCTCTATCTTTTCATTACGGTTGGGGAGAATGGGACAACTGACTAATGGCTCACAACATTCTCTCTTACTCACTAGTCTCCACTGCCCTCCCAGAGCACTGGGTAGTGTCGTATACAAATGTTTACTTAAAAATAAGTTGGATTAATGAATAATATGCATTAAAATGAATAAAATGGAATGGCCATTGGAAGGAATGGAGGCAACAGCAGTGCCAATTTCTAAATAAATACTATTGTCATTCCAACATCCAATTTACATGATTGTGAAATTATACAACACTGTCACTGTTGTATCTTTGGGAGTACATAGGGAAGGCAAGAGGGTGTGAAATGATAAGGAATTTATTTATTTATTTAAAACATATCCCTCCCCTCCTGCCCAAAGGCAGCTCGAGGTGGCGAACAACACAAAAAAATTAACAATAAAACATTTAAAAACAAATCAACAAATTTTAAAACAAATCATAAAATTCACCCTCCCTTCCCAAACCCTACCCCCCACCCCACCCCCTCGCCAAAAGCCTGGCGGAACAGCCAGGTCTTACACAAATGTCAAAACAACAGGAGGTTGGGGGCCAACCGAGCCTCCTCCAGGAGCGAATTCCACAGCATGGGGGCAGCCACTGAAAAAGATCAGCAGGTGATACCATCTGAAACCGATCCCACAAAACATGACAGGACAGGATCCATAGCCCAAGATGATCCTCTGCAATGACTGCGGAACCGAAATCGTGGCGGATGCGAGTGATCTTATCTACAAAGTACTCGATAAACCAGTCATAGCGGTCACTGGATTTCTCCAGGTCCAGGCGAAGACAAGCAGGACTGACCAAACCTTTCACCACCTGGAAAAGCTCCACTGGACATGACTTTGCAGATGCAATAAGGGCAGCAAAGAACTGCTTCTTTGCTGCCTGCACCGCCACAGCATAGGCCTTCTGTGATCGATCATATTCATTGCGAGTCCAGTGCCACTGTTGCTCCAACCACCTGCTCTCCTGCTTCAAACACCGCAGGTCCTCAGTAAGCCAAGGAGACCTGTGGGAGACTCGAGAGGGCAGCAGACACCTGGGAGCCACTCTGTCAATTGTCTCAGCCAACAAGGTGTCTCAGAAGGCTACAAGATCATCGACCGAGTGGGTGTGAAGGTCCAGGGGAAACTCCCCCAGAGCATTCCGGGCCGGAACCAATCCGGTTCCATAAGTCTCTGGGGGCGGACCAATCTAATAAGTCCTGCACCCCATTGGGGGCTGACATGCGCCAGGATGAACACCTTAAGGAGGTAATGGTCAGACCATCACAAAGGCTCTATCCCCCTGACTTCTACTGACCCCCAGCCTCAAGGCCGGTGCAAAAAACCAAATCCAGTGTATGTCCCTCCTCATGTGTGGGGCCACCAGATCCAGTAGAGTGGAATTGTTGAAATTACAGAGAAAAATACAAAGAGTGTGCAGGATTAAGTAAGCGGGTGGAATGACAGGCGGAATTAGAAATAGTTACAATAATAAGGTTCTGAGTGAAATAACTGATTTGGAAGACTGATGGGATATCTGAGAAAGCAGTCCTATCGTTTTACCCACTTACCATAGATGACTTCCTATCCTTTGACTCCTAATAGCCTCCCTTCCTGTTATTCCATTTCCTCTCCTGTGTTGTTGGGTTTTTTTGGTCATTCCACACACACACTTCTGTTCCATATGACACATACAGACAAACCTTGTATTTCCCAGGACTTTTGAGTTCTCTGTGAGCGGAGTGAGGGCTACAGAGTTAGAGGGGTGACTTGGACCCAGGACTCCTGAGTTGTCTGTTACAAGGTTGAGAGCAGGGGAGAGGAGAACAAGCTCAGAATGAGGACTACTGAGTTGCCTTTGAAGAGAGTGCAACCTACTGGATTAGAGTGGGGTGGAGAGGCTGGAAGCCAGGAGTCCTGAGTAGTACTCTGTTACAGGGCTGGGACCAAGCAGATTAGAGGGGGAGAAGGGTGGGTGCCAGAAATCCTACATTCTCTCTTTCTTAAAGAGGAAATGGAGGGGGTGAGGAGCCAACTCACGCCCTCCTGTCCCCAGCTTCAGAGTTGCCCCCAACCTGCAAAGAGGAAGAGGATTGGAGCTGAAAGATGAAGGCAAAGTGTGGATGCATGGAACCTAAGTTGTAAGTGAGCACAATATGTGAGACTGTACAATGTCTTTACTGCTAACATGACAACAAAGAAAGATAATAGAGCAGTATAATAATAGCAGACTAGCTACATAAAACAATGCTCTCTATATGGAAGAAAATTCTATAAAACTGACCAAGAGTGAATTAAAGCAAAAATTACTGGGAATACAGGATCAAGCCCAATTTATCCTATTAAGTTATATAATACAAACAACAGGATGAGCAGGGATGGTGCAAATACTAAATAATTATATTCTTAGTAGAACTAGTATCAAGTGATATGTATTGTATACACACAGTTAATATAACATAGGTTGCAACAATATCTGCAAAATTTACAATAGAACAAAGGCACAATGATGACCAAAAATATGTCCAAAAAAGCAGAGGCATGTGAATGTATTATCAATATTTCCAAAAAAGTAGAGACGTGAATATATTGTCGACGTTTCGCTCACGTGTGTGGCTTTTTCAGGGTATAGTATTCATATATAGTCTCTTGGAGTAAAGGTAAATAGACCCCTGAGTACAAGAAAAGTGACAGAATACTTGAAAAGACAGTTCTGTAAACTGGTGAGTCAACTGTTTCCACAACAAATTAATGAATATGCTTAGAAATATGTTCCACTTAGTTTAATTGAATTAAACTTACTTATATTTCAATGATATTTGATTTATGTATAATGGAATAGATTAATGCAACTATTCATTCTATTTAATGGATAATTTCAGTATGTTTGGGAAGAAATCTTTAGCAGGTTGTTTGAGATTGTTTTAGTTCTGAGATTGTTGTAGTTCTGATTATTATTTACTATTTACAGTCACAGCCCATATAGCTACATTTAAAGATACAAGGGACTATTTACCTTTACTTCAAGAGACTATATATGAATACTATACCCTGAAGAAGCAACACACGTGAGCAAAACATTGACATCATATCACATGTCTCTGCCTTTTTGGAAATATTGATAATACATTCACATGCATTCTTTTAAAACCGTGAACTAAATACCTCTATATCGATATCAAGGTATTTAGTTCATGTTTTAAAAGAATGTGCGACCAGCTTTAATGTGCAAAATGTCACGTCTAAACCCCACTCGTGGGATTTTTACATGCCACAGGATTTTACACCGCGTGTGCATCGCGCACGTCTAAAAACAGCCTTAGTGTGGTCTGCTCTTCCTTCCCTTCCTCCATTCCTGGCTTGTGCTTTATGTTCCCTTCCTCCTATCCACCTCACTGCAGCCGGCACCTGACTCCACTTCCCCTCTTCCTTATGCTCTTGCTCTGAGCCTTTCTCTTCCATGCTGTGTTCCCCTTACACCCCCAGATCCACACACCTTCCCTTCCTATATCCGGTATTCCCCCTGCCCACACTAAGCTGCCAGCTCTTAATCCCTGTTCCTTCTACAATGCTCCTTGCACACACACACACACACACACCATCCGGGGCTTGTGCTTCTGAAATACGTGTCTGCATATAAAGCAGCTGCCCAGCAAGAGGTGATACAGCTTCTGTGTGATGATCAGTGGCTTCGGCCCTTAGGCCTTGCCTTATACAATCCTCAAATCCTGAGTGGCACAGGCAGCACCTGCCTCACCCCGTTGTAGTCTCCAGGGCTTCTAAACTGCCTTTCCTACTCTATTCCTCCAGTCTTAACAGCTGGGATCTTTGTGAATAAACCTAGTTGCCTTCAGAATTTTCTGTTTTAGAAAGGAAGGCAAAATAGAAAACTATATAGAATGCATAACAATGTGAGGAAGGGAGTACACTATGACTGGGATTGACTTCACTTTAATAATTCATAATTCTAGGTAGAATCCCTTCCTTACAATAACAGTGAACATTAAAAAATGAGCTGCGTTTGATGAACCTTAATTATACACCATAGCCTAGAGCAGGTAGTAAAATTCCATTTCTCTCTTTCAGCACCTACTGTGCCCCAAGATATTATTCACCAAGCATGTAAGATGTGTAATATCTGACACTCAGTATAAACAAAGTAAAGAACATCTCTAAAACAGACACCTAAGAGAGACAGAAATCATTATAATTATGGATGTGTAAGCTGGATAACTGGTTATCCCATTTCTGTTATATAGAACGATCTGACAGAATGAAGTAGAAAAAAAAAATGCTTTGGAAAAGGTGAACTGGGGATAGTCAATCTGAGGTAAGAAAAACAAACAGTTTTATGTCAATCTCCATTTTACCTTTTAACTTTCCCCCCTTACTTTCATGGCCTACTGGTATATTGAACAATATTAGAGGGGCTGGAACTCAGCATGAAAACTGTCCTAACAGTCAATTAAGCCAATTGCTTCCAGACCCTTTTGGAAAGATAACTGTGTCAAGCAAAGGTGGGCAGTTTGTGCGTACTCAAAATATCTTCTGAATTCCACTGTGAAAACATGTGTCCTCAGGAGGCAGAAGAAGAGTCATTAAAAGGAGGGAAAGTTTCTTGCTGACTTTTAGAGTATGTTTCTTTTTTGTCATATAAATCACTATTTGGATCCTGAGTCGAGGGGCATGGCTATGATAGGGACAGGAGGAACATTTGTCCCTGGGGCCCAAGGTGTAGGGGGCAGGGGCCAAGCTCAGGGGGGGGCGGGGAGGGGCTACAAATCCTGTTCTATTGCGGTGCAAATGGGCAGAGACTGAGTTGAGCAGAAGCACCTGCAGCATGCAGCTCATGTAGGACTCACCCAGCAGGCAGCACAGGATGGAACAAGCATGGGGAAAAGAACTTAATGCCAAGTGAGTGGAAAGCCAGATATCAAGTATGTATTGTTCCATGCATAAAAGTGCATATTCATTGGAAATTAGTGAACCCCAAGATAAAGATGATATTGCCATTCTTCCCTTGTCATTGCATGTCCTGCCTTGTGCTGCATAGCAGCATAGCAGCATAGCTTAGCTGCATAGCAGCACAAGGCAGACCACACAGCCGCAGCCTCCAGGGCCCAGACACAGTAAGCAGAGGGAAGGAGAGGCACTGGAGGGACAAAGAAAGGGAGAAGGTGGGACTGGGGAGAGGATGGTGAAGGACAGGGGGAGGGGGAATCCATTTTGTGCACCTGGGTCCATTCCAGCCTAGCTACAGCCCTGTCAGAGTCTGTTTTTAAAAAATTGGTACTTTCGTGAGAAGCATTTTACATCCGCTTATGCACAGCTTTTAACCTAAATTCTTATAAGAATTCTCATTGATGAAAAACACAAGACTAGCCAGATCATAGAAACCAGAATCAATAGAAACTGATTTTTCAACCCGGTCAAATAGCGGCCGGAAAAGCATGCGCATCCCCCTTCCGGGCACATGACTGCCAGGAGTGTATCGTCTGATCCTGGCTCCCGGCATTTTTTCACAACAAGGGCGAGCGCGGCCGCGATCATCTAAAATTGGCCTGAGAGAGACCACTTTAAAATGATCAAAGAGAGCTCGAAATGTTCTTTGCCTTTCTGGACTCAGACTTCAGAGAGCCAGAATTTGAGATGTGATCAAATGACCAAGTACTAAAAATTCTTTTCCAAGATTCTGCTTAACACCCAAAGACATTACTAAGAGTTATGAATGTATACAGAGTGACAAGAATGGTGTAAAGACTAAAGCAACTGCTATCTACCTGAAATATTCACATAAAACAAAGAACCAACTCCATAACTAACCCCATGTTACTGTAATATACTGTAAAATATTCTGACTATTAAAAATGAAACAGTAGAATGTGATTCAGATACTATTAAAGGACACAGAAGACACTTTTGAAATTATAAGAGCAATTGAGAGAGACAGTGGGGAATGTGTCTGCCAGAGGATAGCCATGGAACAGCACCCCTCTACTTCCATCCTTCAGTCTTCAACCAACCAACAAAAGGGGAACATGAAGCAGTTGTGCAGGAATGTGAGTCTCCTATAAGGCAAGCGTACTGTTGCCAAACCACTGGCTGGCCAACTAATAGTCATTCTTCTCCATGATTATATAACACATGACCTTTCAGCAGCATGAGCTGGTGGGATGATGGAATGTTGAAGTTGTCTCTCAGTATAAGGAAAATAGATAGCACAGCAGGGCAGGCTATAGAAATTTAATGTTTTTTTTAGTAAGAAGAGATCACTATGATAAGAAACAACATAGCTATTTGATCTTGGTTAATGTAAATGTCTATGATTTATCAACATCCAGAGCTGCCTGTATCAATTATCTTCACTGTAAATCGCCTATGAAACATATACCATATCATGTATTCAAGGAAAACAAGGATCTTCTGTCTCCTGAAAGCACAAGGCCTTTGTTGGCCTAAGGAACCTTTGTACATCTTTTGTCACCGGGGGAAATTACACTCAGAACAAAATAGTTACATACCAACAAATAAGCATTATTGGCCTCAGCATATGTAGATAGCAGTTTTTGTAAGCTACAAATTGAAGTCAGCAGTAAATTATAATAGATCGGTAAAGGATGCATACAAAATCATTTTTAGTGCAACATGGATATCAGTTTCGACCATGAAATGCAGTGTTTGGCAGGAACTAGCAAATATTGAATAGAGTTTTCCAAAAGAGATATTCTGGAATGAAAGAGATACAATTTGTACCACTTACATTTGTTTTTGCTTGACTTGATGCCCACATGTTTAGAAGTGTCACAGCTGAGAAGTGTCACAGTCCAAGCAGCTTGAAGTGCAGCACATTCTCACATATGCATTAGTTTGTCCAGTAAATTTTTGAAAAATTATCTAGAGGGCTCCCAACGTTGTCACCGCATTGTGGAAGGTGACAAGGGGTGCTTTTAGACGAGCAGGTCATCATCGCGCGATTTACATGAGTCAATGGCTGCAATCGGGCACATGAAAGGTGGTAGTGCGTTGTTTGCCGACCGTGTATTAAATAACTCACAATAGAAAAACTGCACAAGCAGGTTGCGCAACGGTGATCCGCTCATCTAAAAGCACCCTAGGACACAAATATGGGTTCAAACAACCACACTCTATAACATTGGTTAAACAAGACTGTGATGGCCTAAGGCTAAACAATTGAATTGAATTGGTTAAACAAGGGGGTGGGGCTGTCTGCCCCTCCTCCCCTTAATAAACTGGGGTCCAAATTCAATAACCTAGCTTAACTATAACAACTCTAAGCAGGATAGATAGCTGCCGCCTGCCTGCTAGCGCAATAACTTAACTTACCCCCTAACCCTTCCCCAGAGTTCACCTTGGTTAGGGGGGGATGCTCATGCATAAGCCTCCCTTTCTAAGGTTCAGAAACAAAGGAGGGGTTGCCTGTGATTCTCTGGGACCTTACGTTTTCTCAGTTGGCTTGGCTGCTCACCTCTGCACCTCCCACCCCCCGGGATCATCATCATCATCATATTTATTTCAGCGTAGCCATAGGCCATTGCTTGAACAAACCACATAAATACATTAAATATACACAAATACATAGCCCCCTTGTATGGCACCCGTCAGGGCCCTATATGTAAAATCTATAAATTCTATAATTTGATTAAATTAAAATCAAAATTAAACCCTAAAAAAGGGCATAAACTTCTTGATCTGAATTTGCCACATACAACCATTTGGAATCACCCCATTGACCCTCGAACAGTGGACCTACAAGCGAGATCGACCGCCCTAAGTTCTTTGAAAATTGAAGCCCCTCTGGAAGGGAAACCCAACTTAATTTTAGCAAAACCATAATTATCCAACCCAGGGCTTACCACAATGGGGCATTGAAGCTGAAGCGCCTGACTCATGGGCGAAAAAACATTGGGAAGTGAGTGGGCTGGAAAAACCTGACCTGCAGGTAAACCTTTGGGTTGAGTCCTTAAAGGAGCTTGAGAGGTTGTCACCACAGGCAGAGACTTAGCGGAACTACCAAAAAAAGAAACCCTAGAGGACAAATGAGCCTGCTTAGGTGAGGCCAAGGCCACTGGCGAAATAGACCCACAAAACGGAGGTGGCACAGATGGAACAACAGGGGCTTTGGTTGGAATCAAATTTTTAAGTCTATTAGCATTTGGAGTATCCAATCTAATACCTGACTTGGCCCTAGAAAATCAGGCCCTTGGCAAATCAGGTTTTCCTTCACGGGGAGCTAAAATAGTGGGCAAAACTTGCGGCATCAGTGGGACGATTCCCTTCTTGGCATAGACGCTGGCCAGATAGACCCTGCACAGGCTAAAAAGATAAGCATTGGACAAAAGCCTTTCCACTGTGGAAGGTGAGCAGAAGTACATAACTATCCCCACTACACTGCCTCTAGCTGGCAAATAATAAAAACAAATTATGTGGGAAGGCAGAAAAGAAACACCCAAAATAACAGACATATGGTGGGCAATCCAAAATTTTGAGTTCCAAGAGGGAAGTGCTCCAGAAGGCAAGGGATAAAGTGTAAAAATCAAACCATCATTTATAGGGGTAATTTCCCAATCCTCCTTAGCCTTCAAGGATAAAGCCCTGGTGTGAACTGGGCCACACGAGGGGGATGTTTGGCATGACCGATCCACTCTCTGAGGACCCAAGACAGTCCTGTTCCCACTCAGTTCTTTCACACAATCCCAAATCCTTGTCATCTGTTGCTGTATGGCCAAAAGTTTATAATCCAGCCCCTCAATTCGTGCCATAAGGCCCATGGGTGCTTCTATCTGCTGGGAACAAGCACAGGCTTGAGTCTGCATCTCCTGAGTCACAGGGGAAATGATACTTGAGTTCGCAGTAGGACCCAAAAAGGTGTTAGGGGAACCCCCCCTCCCTGTGTTCCCACTTGAGGGGAGCTCCATCTTCTCTAGTTGTTGAGGGTAACAAGGAGCGGGATCCTCTAGAATTCCGAAGAGATTAACTCTAGGCATAATTGAGGAGCCAGAGGACACCTCAAAAGATCCCCCCTTTCCTGCATTAACTTTACTAAATGGATTCGAAACCCCCCGAGACTCCCTGCCCTGGTCTGGGAAGGAAGACAAAGACTCAGCAGAAGCACATATCGATTCTAAATCCCCCTGCCCAACTAACCGTGGGCTCAGCAAAAGATTATCCCCTTCCACAGCCTGACTAACTGGAGACTGAGGGTATTTTCAGACGTTACGAGATCACAGTGAACCACAGTGAATACCCACCTGTGGTCACTGTGTCTCAAACATCTGTTTGGCGGCTGCCAGATGTTAACCAAGGTCAATACCCGCAAGGGGTAAATTTGAACCACACTTCCCGGGCTAGCCGGGGGAATGTCCCGGGAAGCGTGGTCAAAAAGATCCCCAGCGGGGACCAAAAAAAAGTAACGTCTGGCTGCGTGCCATGGTCCGGGATCACTGACGGGATCTCGGGCTGTGGCGACTCCGGCCCGACGCGGCGGCTGCATTGGTCCCGCCGCCCGCCCGTCACCCCAGAGGGCGGGCAGTGGGGTGCGTGGAGGGGGCGGAGCCATGCGGCCACACGTTGTGCCACGTGGCCCCGCCCCCTCCCAGATTCCCCGCCGGGATCCCCCCGGCATGTCTGATATGGCGTGATGGGGTATCCCGGTGGGGAATGAATGGGTTGTTTTCGGTACGGGGCCAAGCGTCCCCGTAACGTCTGAAAACACCCTGAGACTCAATTCCTTCTGTTTCTGCTTGAATAGAACAAATTCTGTCTTTGATAGAAGAATCCCGGGGGCCCACAGAAGACCATGAGGACACCCGGGATTTGGCAGCCATAGCTAGCCATCTTTCTCCTTGCTGCTTAAAGACCAGGGCACACGTCAGCAGTGAAGAAGCAGGAGGAACTGGCCTGGGTGACAACACCAACCCAGGCCCATCACAAAGAGTCCCTGTCTCCAAGTTCCTGGAGTCCTGAAAAAAAGAAGGGGATAAGGTACCCAAGCCAGCAGCCGAAAAAACCCGTCCTGCCTCAAAATCTTCCAAAGGGGGACACATGGATACGGGCATAGAACTATCCCGCTTAGGTCCAGGAGGAACTGGGACCGAGGCAAAGCAATCAGTAAGCTGTAATTGCCTGGCCCGAGACCTAGTCGTCACCCCCACCTTCCTGCCTTTCCTAGGCATTGTACTAGGGGAATTACTTAAAAGAAGAAAAGAAGACAAAACCAAAAACTCTTCCGTCCCACCCCAACCACAAAACTAACCAATAAACCACCCTCCCACAATCCTATAACAGAGTCTTGAGTCCGCGCCCGACCAGCGCCTAAGGCTGCGTGCACAAGGGCATGCCCTTGCATGCGCAGCCCTTAGGCGCACTGCCCTGGCATGCGCCTCCGGCACCACTGGGCAGCAGGATGGTTTTGAAGACTCCCGGCAGCGTGGCTCCTCCCCACTCTCACGTGGTGTCAATGCCTGCTAACAAATCAGGAGGGGGGGGGCTGGAAGGGCTCAGCTCTGCAGGGCGGCGCAATGGTTTTGAAGTCTCCCGGTGACGTGGCTCCTCCCCGCTCTCAGGTGGTGTCAATGCCTAGTAACAAATCAGGAGGAGGGAGCTGGAAGGGCTTCCACCCCCTGGGATGGCCGAGACACTGGGCCACCCCATGTCCATGTGTCTAGTCGTATTCCCATCTCATAAGGAGATGTTTCTGCTTGCACTCTATTCTCATCCATCAGCAAACCTGAAACTGACCTCTGGACCCCACCAAAGAGTATGCCAATAGTAGTGTCAATAATCCACCAGGCCAAACACCTTGCCTCAGTAGCCAGTCGTAGCAAGCACTGTGGGGAAAGCAAAAACCTGTCACTGAGGTCACAGACAGATTGGTGGGAGTTTGCATATCCTGCTAGCTCCCCCTCATTTCCACAGAATGTTGAGGAGAGCTGTATGACCAAAATGGTGCCTCGGAAACCCCATCTTGTGGGGTTTCCTTCACGACTTTTTGCTGGTTGCTGTGACAACCCCCGCCTGGGCAGGCACCTCCTTGCAGTCTGCCCACCTCTCTCTCTTCCACCTTCCTCCCAAAAGAGGGGAACAGAGACAAATCACCTCCTTCCTGAGTAGGGGAGGAGGATAATTGCCTTTCTGGTAAGCGCTAACTTAGACTTCATAATGCTGGAACTTCTCTTTCCTTAGATACTTAAAACAAGACATTTTTCAAAGTACTAAACACACAAAAGTTAATTTTAGATGTGATTAAATGACCAAGTATTAAAAAAATTAAAATTCTTTCCCAAGATTCTGCTTAACACCCATGGTGTTTTCAGATGGATGTGTTGCCCCGGTGCTGCCCGTGTCAGCTCGCTTCAACCCCGGGTGGCCCATCCATCTGAAGGTGGCCCCCCATGTGCCTGCTCTGGGGCAGTGCTCTAGAACATCCCGGAGTGCTGTCGGTAGTGTGTGCCAGTCAAACCGGGGCACCAACCTGAAGCAGAGCAGCTGTCCGTCAGATGCACGGACCCAGGCTGCTCCGTTTCAAGCCAGTCATTGCCCTGGGCAACATCATAGAGTTGCAAGCACCAGCCTAGAGTGTAAGACGATTTCCTTCAACTCTATGGTGTGTGTGTGTTGGTGGTGGGGGTGCTATGTAGGTGGACCACAGGTTGGGGAACCCAGTGGGTCCATCTGATCCCAGCCCAGATGGGGCTGGAAGTGGGTGGACATTGGGGTGCACCCCTGGAGCAGGTGGGCAACTCCGCATCCATCTGAAAATGTCCCCAGTGACATTACTAAGAGTTATGAATGCATACAGACAGACAAGAATGGTGTAAAATCTAAAGCAATTTCTATCTTCCTGAAATATTCATATAAAACAAAGCCCATCTTTATCTCAGACTGCTAAACTAATCTTACTCCTTATTCCTAATTGTCCTGCACTGGTATCTCAGGTCTGCAGTCTGGAGGCGCTCCCAGACCCACAACTCCGCCTGGATGTCCAGGTGGCAGCTGTGCTGAAGGGCACATTTTGCCAATTACATCTAGTGCAATGGCTTAAGCCATATATCTCAGACAAGGACCTTGCCACTATCATCCATGCTTTTATAACATCAATATTGGATTACTGTAATGCGCCTACATGGGACTACCCTGGTGACGGTCCGGAGACTGCAGCTGGCAGTTGCAAGCACATTACACCAGTGCTCCATCCCCTGTACTGGCTACCAATAGTCTTCCAGGCCCAATTCAAGATGTTGGTTCTGACCTTTAAAGCCCTACATGGCCTGGGCCAAAATTATCCACAGGATTGCCTCACCTCCAGGTTCTAAACTGGCCCCTGTGGTTGGCTGGGAGTGCCCTCCTTGAGGTTCCCTGGGTCTCCCGAGTGATGACTATGAGGAGGGCGTTTTTGGTGGTTGCACCGTGGCTGTGAAACTCCCTCCCACTGGAGGTCCGCCTGTCCCTGGACCTCCCCTCTTTCTGATGACATTGCAAGACCTGGCTGTCCCAACAGGTCTTTGGTGAGAGAGATGGGTAACCCGGGGGATGGGGGGGCTGGGTAAGAGATGGGAAATTATGTTTTTATGATCTGCCTAGGTTATTTTAATATTTTATGTGTTTTTATTGGTTTGTTTTTAAGATGTTGTGAGCCACCCCAAGCTGCAAAAGTAGAAGGGGGCGGCAAATAAATAAATAAATAAATATTCATTTAAAACAGAAGAACAGTGCAGCCAGGAAATCATTCACACAAAAACAAGACAATCAAGTCTTTTTGCGACAAAAATGCCAGACAACGAATGTTTAATAAAAGAGATGGCCACTGAGTATTCCTTCACATATTAAAAATTAATTATACATTTTCTGCAATGTTAATTAGAAAGTAGGCCAATGTTACAAGGAGTCTAATGAATTCTTAGTAGAGACACTGTAGTATTTTACGAAGGATCCATTCCATGATACTTCACAGTATGCAAGATTCAGACCAGACCATCCCAGCTCTTACATTGGATTGGCTGATAGGGGGCAGTCACAATGGATGGTTAGCAGTTAGATAGGCAGAGTTGTGCTGTCAGCAAGAAGAAAGCTGTCTGTCATTTTTAAGTGTGTCAACCACACACCCTTCTCTCTAGATTTTCAATCGAAGAAGTCTGCAGCATCTGTATCATTCATTTCTGAAGTTTCCATTACACTGGGACTCTTTTTCCAAAGTTCCTTGGTTTTGAATGGTCTCTAATGTTGAGTTTCTAAATGTTTAAGAATCAATACAGAGCTGACTAAGGGAAAGCCTTTCCACTGACTTTAGAAGGATAGGATCAGACCTGATAGAGATGGATTCCAAGTAAATTCAGAGTAATCAGGAATGGTTCTCTGTGAACAGTAAGGATTTCCTTGTGGGAGCAGGTTTCAACATTCATTGAAGAGGTATTTGTTTTCCTTTTATCAGAGATTCTTCGCTTTGCTGTTATTGCTGAGGCTAAATTTTAAAAAAATTCACTTGGACTTGTTCAAATTTATATTATTTCAGAACATGGTAAACAAAAGGAATTGAAGAGATGAATCTCAATGTGATAAATGTTACAAACAGAAGTTATCTGAGTCCTCTACAAATAACTTCATTAAAGAGTTAATGTTAGAATGCATCCAAAGCACATCAAGTGCAAGTGAAATTCCATTTCTTTGGCAATTATGATTTTTTTTCCCCATAAATTATGCAAATTATTTGGTGTAATATCGGTTTCCTTCAATACATTCTGAATAGCTAACAATATTCCCTACTATATGAAACTGTATGTGTGCCAGAACATATCTTGCAACGATTAATTCCAGATAATTATTCAGGCATTTAAAAAATACTTGTTGACTTTGCTAGCACATTTGTGGCCCAATTCTGCAACTTTTACTCATGGGAACAATTCACAGGGATCACATTATGGATTTGATTCAATGCCTACTAAAGTCAGTAGAAAACCTCTTTAACCAGGTTTTGGAGCAGAGGGATTTGGATACTACAGCAATGCTATTAGAAAAAAATATAATTGAAACAGAAAACAGATGTAATTGATAGACACTGGACTTGCTCATCAATGTATAAATGTACAATGAAAGGGGTGGTGTGTGTGTGTGTGTGCGTGTGTTTAACAAACAAAGGAAATTAGTTTCCTCAGTGGATTTCCTGTGGCAAAGCAATACAGACAGATAGTAGGAAGATGTCCTTGAATCACCTCTTAAACACTTCCAGTGATTATAGCACTGTTACCTCATGTGGAGACCATAAACAGTATTTCCCTGAGCAGCACTATTTCATCATATATAGTAGTACAACAAAAAAGTAACATTCAGTTTTGAATTCTTACTGGGTATGCTCTTTCTTCAAAGTATTACAAAAATTTCCTGAATTGCTGAAAACAAGAGATCCCAAAGTAGTGCTTATGGAGGAAACAGACATTGCTGAGAAGCCGAATGAGTTCTTTCCTTCGGTCTTCACTGCAGAGGATGTTGGGGAGATACCCATGCCGGTACCTTACTTTGTAGGTGATGAATTGGAAGAGCTGTCACAAATCAACATGACTCTGAAGGAGGTTCTAGAGCAAACTGACAAACTAAATAGTAACAAAACACCAGGATCCGATGGTATTAATCCGAGTTCTGAAGGAACTCAAATATGAAATTGCAGACCTACTGTTAGTAATTTGTAACCTATCGCTAAAATCTGCCACTGTACCTGAGGACTGGAGGGTGGCAAATGTACCCCTGATATTTAAAAAGGGATCCAGAGGTGATCCTGGAAACTACAGACCACTGCCAGTAAGCTTGACGTCTGTACCAGGCAAAATGGTGGAACTATTATTAAGAACAGAATTGCTGGGCATGTTGATAAACATGGATTAATGGGGAAGAGTCAACATGGATTTAGCAAAGGTAAGTCATGCCTCACTAATCTGTTGGAATTCTTTGAGAGTGTAAATAAGCATGTGGACAAGGGAGACCAGGTAGATATAGTGTACCTGGATTTCCAGAAAGCATTTGATAAGGTCCCACATAAAAGACTCTTGAGAAAATTAAAAAGTCATGGGATAGGAGGTAGTATCTTATTATGGCTTGGTAATTGGTTAAAGGATAGAAATCAAAGAGTAGGACTGAATGGTCAGTTTTCACAATGGAGAGATGTAAAAAGTCGTGTGCCCCAGGGATCTATATTGGGACTGGTGCTGTTTAACGTATTCATTAATGATCTGGAAAAGGGCATTAAGAGTGAGGTGATCAAATTTGCAGATGACATCAAGTTATTAAAGGTAGTTAAAACATGAGCAGACTGTGAAGAACTGCAACAGGATCTTACAAGACTGGGTGGCTGGGCATCTAAATGGCAGGTGAGATTTAATGTGGACAAGTGCAAAGTGATGCACTTAGGGAAAAATATACCAAACTATGAGTACACAATGATGGGTACTGGGCTAGGAGTTACCACTCAGAAAAAGAATATGGGAGTGATTGTGGACAATACACTGAAATCCTCAGTCCAGTGTGTAACAGCAGTCAAAAAAGCTAACAGAATGTTAGGAGTTATTTGCAAAGGGATAGAGAATAAAACTGCTGATGTCATTATGCCTCTATACAAATCGATGGTGCAACCACACCTGGAATATTATGTGCAGTTCTGGTCATCCCATCTCCAAAAAGACATAACTGAACTAGAAAAGGTACAGAGACGGGCAATGGGAATAATAAAGGGTATGAAACGGCTTCCGTACGAAGTGAGGCTTGACAAGCTGGGTCTCTTCAGCTTAGAAAAGACTGAGAGGGGACATGATAGAGGTGATAGACATGATAGAGGTTTATAAAATCTTGAGTGGTGTGGAATGAGTAGATAAGGAACAGTTATTTACCCTCTCAAATACTACTAGGACTAGCTGCCGGAAGATTTAAAACAAATAAAAGGAAGTACTTTGTCACTCAACACATAATTAACTTATGGAATTTGTTGCCAGAGGATGTTGTCAAGGCTAGTAGTATAGTTGGGTTTTAAAAAAGACTGAATACGTTCTTAGAAAGTAGGTCCATTAATGGCTAATAAAGAAGTGACTTTCAGGATGAACTTCTTACTGTCAGGAGCTGGGAGTGAACAACGGGGAATGGATTTCCCATTGTGACTGTTGGTTCTTCTCACATGCAACTGAGATTGGCCACTGTTGGAGGACAAGATGCTGGGCTTGGTGGACCATTGGTCTGACTCAGTGTGGCACTACTTATGTTCTTAGTATATCATCTCTGGGGATTTTCAATTGTAATAGGAGATATAATTAATCCCATCAACAGCTTGGACACAAAATATGACTGCATATGCCCTTCAGATGATGGCCCCACCTTTATGGAATGCAAATTAAACAGTTACATTTCTTTCTTTCTTTCTTTCTTTCTTTACATGTATATCCCACCCTTCTCCAAAGGTTCAAGGCTGCTTACAATTTTTTTTATAAAGTACAATATAAAATCATTTAAAATATAACACCACCCCCAAAACCCAACCCACTCTCAACCTCCCATCTAATCCCCTTCCCTTATCCCCCAGCCCATCCTCCCCCTTAGAATCAAATCCACCCCCCCATTTAGTCCCTGCTGCCAAAAGCCCGACAGAACAAAATGGCCATACATTGCCTCTGGAAGGCCAACAGACTTGAACACAGGTGGACCTCCTGGGTGTGTGTGTGTGTGTGTTCCATAACAAGGGTGCGACAGCAGAGAACGCCCTCCTCATAGTTGAGACCTGGTCAAAAACCAGAGTCTCTAAAAAGGCGCCCACTGCTGACTGCAGAGACTGTGACGGGACATGGGGAGCCAGGCGATCACTCAAATAGATGGAGCTTAGGCCATTTAGGGCTTTAAAGGTCATCACCAGCATCTTGAATTGGGCCTGGAAGACTATCAGCAGTCAGTGCAGCGAACGGAGCACCGGTGTTATGTGCTCGTGGCGAGTCACCGCATTCTGCACCAGCTGCAGATTCTGAACCTTCACCAAGGGAAGCCCCACATAGAGTGTATTACAGTAGTCTAGCTTCGAGGTGATGAAAGCATGGATGACGGTGGCCAAATTGGAGTCCGAAAGAAAAGACTACAACATCCTCACCAGATGGAGTTGGTGAAAAGTGCTCCTGCCGCCGTGACCTGGCAATCCAGGTGCAGCAAAGGATCCAGAAGCACTCTGAGGCTGCGAACCTTATCAACCACAGGGGGCTGGACCCTATCAATAAGAGACGTCCCAATCCCCTTGAGGGCACAAGACTGGCCAGCCATCATCAACTCAGTCTTGTCTTGTCTTGATTTAGCCTCAGTTGACTCGCCCTCATCCAATCCCCCACTGCAGCCGGGCAATGGGTAAGCACTAGGGGCGGGACCCCGGGACCATTACCGGCTACCGGATTTACCGGTTACCGGTTTCACAAAAACCGGATTCCCGGATTAAATCCGGTATACCGGTGCCGGATTTATTGCATTGGTTTCAATGGGGCGCTGTGTCCCCATTGAAACCAATGCAAT
>QEPC01013547.1:816135-828225 GCA_003113815.1 Sphenodon punctatus
GGCGGGGAACGAAGACGTTCATTACGGTACGGGGCCAAAGGGCCCCGTAACGTCTGAAAATACCCATAGTTCAAAATAATACTTGCCTCACTGCATAGTTCCGTATGCAAGGTTGGTTGTTAATAAATCAACAACTATCCATGAATTAATACTGGATTTTGCAGCTGACCTTGTATATATTATGGAGATGTGGCTGGACACTGAGTTGGGGCCTATTTTGATTGACCTTGTTCTGGCTGGGTACTCCATACAGCACAAACCACTGTCAGAGGGATGGAGTGGGAGGTGTAGTCATTATTTTTAGGGATACATGGTCTGTTAGGAGGTATCCAGTGCAGGTTTTATCAGGTGTTGGGGACCTCCATCTTGTGATTTATTTGACAGGAGACAAGTTAGGGGTGCTGCTTGTATACCGTGCACCCACTTATAGGGCTCCATCCCTACACGCTCTGGCAGAGTTGGTGTCGGTGGTGTTGCAGTCCCCAAAGACATTAGTCCTGGGGGACTTCAGCATCCATGCTGATGCCGCACTTGGAGGAGCAGAGCATGAGTTCATGGCCACCATGGCAACATGGATCTGTCTCAGATGGTCATCGGCCCAACACATGATGGGGGACATACCTGCGATCTGATTTTCTGCACTGGACTTGAGGCAGGGAATCCATTAGTGGGGGAGGTGTACACAGTTCCCTTGTCATGAACAGTTCATTACCTCATACAGGCCTGTCTCCCAGCACATGTTTTCCCCCCCAGAGGAGCGTGGAACCAGTTCGGTTGGTTCACACCTGGAGACTGATGGAACCGGATAGATTGCGAACTGCTCTGGGGAATTTACCCTCTGATCTTGATGACCGGATGCTCGATGGCCTTGTCGAGTTTTGGAACATCTTATTAACTAAGGCCATTGATCAGATGGCCCCCAAGCATCTGCTCCCTCAGCTTTGGCACCGCAGGGCTCCTTGGTTTACTGAGGTGCTATGGTTGCTGAAGCAGGAAGGGTGGCGGTTAGAGTGATAGTGGTGATGGTCTCGTACTGAAGCCGACCAATTGCGTCCTACAGCTAGTTTGCGAACCTATGCAGTAGCTGTGCAGGCAGCAAAGAAGGATTTCTTTGGTGCCCTCATTGTCTCAGCCAAGTCTCATCCAGCTGAGCTTTTCCAGGTGGTGAGGAGGTTGGTCAATCCGGACTCCCTCCACCTGGACCTGGAATTTTCCAGTGCCCACTGTGACATGTTTGTTGATTACTTCGCTGATAAAATCGCCTGGATTCACCATGATTTCAATGCGACGCTTATTACAATGGGAGAGCCAGAAGTTATGGAAGCCCCGGCTTGCCCAATTTTATGGGTTCAATTTCAGCAGATTTCACTCGCTGATGCAAAGGATGTCCTTGGGGCGGTTAGAGCCATCTCTTGTGAACTAGACCCATGTCCATGCCCGTCCTGGCTGGTTAATGCCTGCCAGGAGACACTGGGACCATTGCTGGCTGGGGTGGTCAATGTCTCCCTTCGGGAGGGCAGGATGCTGAGCTGTGGGACTGCCTCACTCCTCATGCCCTTGACCAGTCCCTGTGGTCATCCGGAAGTGCCCTTCTTGAGGTCCCTCGGATTTTCTGGGGGACTACTACGGAGAGGGCATTCTCGGTGGCCAGCCGCTCCATGGCTGTGGAACTTCCTCCCGGCGGAGGCCCGGATGGCTCTGGATCTTCCCTTCTTTTGGTGTCAATGCAAGACTTGGCCGTTTCACAAGGTTTTTGGTGAGGGGGAGGGGTGAGAGTTGGTTTTAGTTGTTGTTTTTTTATATAGGGTGGTTTGTGTCGGGGTTTTGTGTGTGTATATTTTATGGGGTTTGATATTTTAATTATGGGGAGGTTATGCTCTCTTTTATTCCTGATCTGCTTTTCTTCTGCATGCCCTGTGTTAGTTTTAAATATGTGTTTTTATCTTTGTAAGCTGCCCCGGGCTGCCTTCGGCAGGAGGGGTAGGACAATAAGTGTTTAAATAAATAAATCCTAACTATAATCATAGCCTTAACCACTTTAATAAAGCAGACCAAATGATAATGTGCAGTAAGAACTATCATTACGGAAACTAATTCATTGAGTAGGGTGCTTTCTTAGGGAAAGAAATGAGAGTGTAATAGAGCACATGTATGTTTGAAAAATAATAGGAAAAGTTTAACTTCCTCTTTGAGGGAATGAGACTTCAAATTCAGTTCAAATTTTTTTGAGGGTGAATTCCAGCAGAGAGATAAAATGAGCAAAATGGTTTACGGCATTCCTTCCATTCACTTTCAAACACCACCATGAGTGCAACGGTTGAACATAAAATCCCTCCTCAATTCAAATTAAAAACCAAAAGAGTAATTCTAGAGAGAAATTAAATACTGTGAACAGAAATCATATCACATTCAAATTGGTCAAGTGAGCAGTTGTGTCCATTACTTGCTATTCAAAAATCATTGGCTTAGTGCCTGCATTAAATGCAAAATCATTCAAGATATTTCTACCGACTAAGCAACTGAGGATAGACAATACAAAGGGCTTAAATTCAATTATATGCAAGAGAACTTTAATGGGTAAATTGCAGCTAATAACTGCTTTCTTATCCTTAGCAACTTTACAATAATTGGTTTCATTCTTCTTTCAGGAAGCGGATTTCAATATGATTAAAAATCAGCCAGATATTTTACATTGCAAACATGTTTATCATCAATTTTGACTCCTTTTTCATATTCAAGAGACATTTAATTTCATCCAGTTACATTTTAAAAAACAAACTGATATTAATAGATTTAAATATATGCAGAGAAATATTTTTCTAGTGTACACTAATTATTTTAATATCTAGAAAACTAAAAATTATATTTCTAAGCAATATCATACTTAATCACATTTTTGTCAAGAACATTCAGGTCTGATTTTCAAAAGTACTGACGATCATGTCCCCCTCCTCCCCTCAGGGACTAAATTAAGGGTTAGATTTTCAAAAGTTCTGAGCATCCAGGAGTAAAATATGTCATGGTACAAAATTAAAAACAGCTCAGCACACTGGGCAAATGGAAGCTAAGCTCCTTTGAAAGTTCCATCTCAATAGTGGCAAGTGGTGCTGGTAGGATGGGTTAGATATGCTCCAAATCCACCACCAGGGTTCAGACTGACCAGGGGCAAGGGATCCAGGCTCCTCAGTGGGGAGTTTTGGAACAATATGGCACAGGCAGTAAATGCAGTCAGCTACTGCAAACAGCAAGATGAGGACTGCTGCCACCACAAGTGGCATGATCTGTGCCTCACAGTAAAGAAAAAACTTGGGAAATGCATGAAGGATGGCATCATGATACACAATACGGCTGTCCTCACATTTACCTCACTTTTGCAACCTTGCATTAGTGGATGCTGTCAGCCCTGAGCCTGTCTGGGAGTGCTCAGACAAATGGATATCAGGTTTAGTGCATAAGTCCATACACGCCTCCCCCCTCAATTGCACGTGTGCCCATGCATGCCATGTAGGGGGTGCAGTGGATACCTCTTTGGCTACCCACAGGTTACCCAGCCCCCCAAATGTGGGTATTACCAGGGCTTCCTTGCATGCCCTAGGAAGCTCATCCCAGTACCCACAGCTCTCCGGGCGGACTCATCACCCAGGTGTTGCATGCTCCTCCTGTTCTGGTCCTGTCTACCACTCTGATCCGTGCTCCTCGCTTTTTCTGAGCAGGGGAGGAGGGAAGCTCTTTGGCCTCTTCCAGCGCACCACTGTACCCCTATGCCCTGTGCTGGAAGGGCACTCCACTCACCACCTCACTCAGAAAAAAACAAGCAGGAAGATGCCAGCTCAGCTGAGCAGCAGACCAAGGAGGTAGCACGGAGTAGCACCCGAGACTGGAGGAGCAGCAGTAGCCAGGCAGTGAGTCATCCCAGGGAGCCCCAGGGAGCCCATTGGGATGCGTTTAGGCACCAATTGTTGCCTGAACATGACTGGGCGAGTCAGGCACTCCAGATCCAATGGGATGCCTGATTGGGTGGGTGCCCAGTTGCAGCTCTAATGCCACCCAATCCCCATTGCACCCAATGCCCTGACCCATGCAATTGTGTGATGGCCATAAGCCCAACCCAATTTTTCATTTCCCACAGATGAAGTTGTGATGAACAGAGGCAGGAAAAGAAAACAGCATGCCAAAGCACACCCAAACCCTGCGACTCTTGTCTGCATGGAGGGAGAAGCAAACAACCTCCCACTATAGAGATCCAATTCCATGAAATTAGAGATAGGTAACATGCTGCTTGAGCACGATAGGAGTCTATTTTAGAATGGACTCCTTGTCACTCAAAGGGCTTCTTTTTTCCCCCTGGAAAATGGGCTCAGATGTGATCAAACAAATCACAAAATGTGGCAGATTTTCTTAGTAGAAGGAGGCCATTTGAAGTTTTTTTTTGTGGTTTTTAAAAAAACACAACATTGAGTATCTGTTATTTGCAATTAATTTTACTTTAAAACATTGTTAGCAGCACCAGCAACAAGGGGAAGCATGGTGACAGTGAATGGAGACACGTTTATGGTTATGTAACAAAGAAAGAGAAGTGAAGACAGAAAGGTAGGTATGGGAGAAAGAGGAACAGAACAGACGGATCAAGGCTTGGATCCTTGCAATACTTAAAGAAAATAAAAATAAAGCAGACTAATTCTGACTAACGGAACTATAATTCGGTCTTCTGCACTATGATTAGTGAGGTCACCAGTGGAATTATAGCCCAGCATAATGATATTATAGAACTGCAAATACAGTTGCCTAGTTATTCAAATATAGAATGCAAAACAGATTTATTAGAGAGGTTTTTCCTGCCTTCTCTTTAGTTTTCCATTGCCTTTACTTGTTGTCTTCTTTCCAACATTTTAAAGGTTTTTATGAGCTTTATGTCATTTGGAATTGAATACATATGTGAAGCAGATTCTTCCCCTGCTTTAGAAAGATCTTGGTAAAATCCTGCTTGAAAAATGTGATAGAACAAAAACAACTTATCCAAGGTACTTTTGGCTGGCGGTGTGAAAATCTTAGCAGAGATGTTTTGAATTATTTGTGAAACCGTCCCAGTTGCTAAGCTTAATTTTTAAAAAAGGGATACTGTTACACAAACAACCGCACTTTTCATCTGGGCAACGTATTGGCCCAAATTTCCCCATGGCTGTACACCCTGAATTTACAATGCAATGCAACATTTTCTATTTGTCCCCACTTACACACTGAATGAAGGCCTAATATTTAACAGCAACCAACTGTAATTATTTACAAAACAGGCTTTGGTGAAAATAGACATGCATGCAACTCCGCTTTAACATTCATTAACTGCTACGCCCTATGCAGTTACAACATGCATAAGAAATGTTAAAGCAGTGTTAAAGTGGAGTTAAGATACATGTCTGTTTTTACCCTAAGGAAGCAAGCCTCATTTCCGCAGTGGTAGTAGCACATATACTGACCTTCCTTTGATGTGAGAAGGCAGTCAGATTGGCAGTTTGCAAAAAGATTCCCCAACCCAGGGAAATACCCTAGTAGGCTTGCATTCGCTAAGGGAGAAAAGCCTATCACAGCAGTTTTTCAGGCAGGGAGGGGTACTTATTTCCAAACAGGCTTCGTGAATGTGGAGACATTTTCCTTTTTGGGACTATTCTCATTTTATGATTGCTCAGAGCATATGTACAGGATCTCTGAATGGCAGACAACATGTGAAACTTGACACGCACCCCTCCCTGCCTGAAAAGCTGTTATGCTGTGGCCAGGATATTCCCATGCATGGGGGAATCTTTTCACAAACTTCTCATCTGTCTGCCTGCCCCCATCCCATCAGAGGGAAGTCTAGACATGTGTTACTACCAGTGAGCATATGAAGTTTGGATGCTGAACAACTTAGCAATAATGTATTACTATTTGATTCATAATGATTACAATTTTTAATAATCTCCTTAACAGATTTCCACTCTGATCACTTGACGCTAACTAAAATCATTAAAATTGTTAAATGTGGTAAAACTAGGACTGAAGCAAGCAGCAATTTTGCCGCTTGCAAGAAATCTCACAATTTTGGGAACCAGGATCAATTTCCAATGACCCTTCGCGCTGGGTGGGGGTTTGGCAGCGTTCCCCCCCCTTTCACTAGAAGGAAGGAGTGAGGACTTTTTGGAGTGGCGGCCTCTCTGCAGTGTCTGCGGCTAGGGAGGGCCCAGGCGGTTGCCCAGCAACGGAGAAGGTACCCAGGACTCTCGCGAGAGCAGGGACTTCCGGGCACCATTTTACCTTCCCCACCCTCCCACCTCAGTGCAGTTGTGGCGGAGAGCAAGGAAGGACCCGCACTCACCCACCCACCCTTTTTTGCAACACTCTGAGTTATCACTGGTCATCAATTAGGACCAGAAAGGAATTTTCCCTGAGCCTAATTGGCAAATTTAAAAGTAAGGGATTTTTTGCCTTTCCTGGAGTGCATCTCCTGATTCAGCCTAGGGGCGGTGAGGCAATTAGCCGGTGGTAGGCTTGCAATTGTTGCACTATTTGGCGGTGGGCTGAGTTAGGGGTAATTGTTACAAAAGGTTAAAATATAGCATAGGGCAATCAGAAACATCTCTTTAAGAGATGGTTAAGGTTATGCATAGCCACACAGTGCAGCCCACTGTATGGCCAGCCCAAGGGCAAGAGACAAATGGCCGGACCTGCTGGACGGATAATGTGCCAAGCAGTGGGTAATGGTGCCCTCACCTTTGTTTTAACCCCCAGATGGGGTGTAGTTACGAACAACCCACTCCGGCCCGGGGAAACCCGGCAATCGCGGCAGGGCGTAAGTTGATGTTGGGAAGTTAGGTCACAGGAGGTAGGGATGGGCAAATGCGGTTCGGAAGTTCAGAGTTCGGGCCAAACTCAACCAGTTCGGTTGACTGAACTGAACTCGATTTTCAAACCGAACCAAACCGAATTTCCGAACTCGCCTCTGTTCACCCATCCCATAAAGATAATATTCCATTTATATTCAATGGGGTTTGAATTTTTGAACTCTGTTCAGAAGTTCAGACCGAACTCGAATAGTTCGGTCGACCAAACCAAACTTCCGAACCAAACTCGATTTTCGAACCAAACCAAATTTCCGAATTCGGTTCTGTTTGCCCATCCCTAACAGGAGGATTCCACTCGGGCTTAACTCGAGAATGACTGGCGCCATTAGACAGGTGACATGGGCAATCGCCTGTTGGGTACGGGAACCTCCTGTTGTTGGATAACAGTTAGATAAAGGTAGGACCCCAGTTCAAAACAGGGAAGCAGGAGGGATACCCCTTCCCCTTTTTGGTATTGTAATTATCAATAAAGAGTGCAGCCATTCTATCCCACAAGCTGTGTCCTCGTCTTCTTCCGGGGGTGCGTCGACAATTGATTTCCTGATGCCTGACCAAATTCTTGGGCAAAAATATTAAAAATGAAAAATAATTTAAAAATTAATTGTGCATGCACAAAATGTTGACTATCTTTAAGCAAAGTGGTGGCAATGCTATTATCGCCATTTTGGTAACGGTTGTGGCCATTTGCACATGAGCAAAATAGCCCGATGGCCATTTGCACATGCACAAAGAAGTTTTTGTATTTTTGTCTGAGAACTGTGTTGGACATTGAGATGTTCGAACTGAGAACTGGGATTTCAACAAGATTTCTCATCATTGAGAAATCCCATTTCAGCCTTAGGCAAAACTCAAAAAATCCTTTCCTCACATATATTAGCTGAGCCTATCTAGCTATTAATGAAATAATTAGCTGTACTAGTGCAGCAACTTGAAATGAATTAAACACAATGCTAGGCTTGCAATCCAAGACGGCATAAATCCTGAATAATATGGTGTCAAGGAGATTCAGAAATAAGGAATTTCTGTGCTGGGTGACTTGAATATACTTCCTGTATTTCTAGAGGATCCATTTTATGGCCATCTGGGAAAGATTAGGAAATCCTGCTAGAACACTCCTTTAAAAATGGCATTATCATATAAACGAATAATTTCAAACACTCAACCGTGTCACATATGCTGCCCTGGGGATTTACACAGACATCTCCTTGACATCAGTGTCTGTTCTGCCTCCACTGAGGACCAATTAAAGACCTAGGAGGAAATACTGTTGCACAGAACAAAACTCACATAAACAGGCACTCTATTTCATGGTATAGGGAGAGGGGCAAAGTCCACCTGCTAGGGCTTTGCACAGGTTGGCCACCGACATAGAGGAAACTATTTCTGCTATGCTTGGGGCCTCCTGCAGGTGCAAGACAGAAGGAACCAAGACTAGGATTTTCAAATTTGGACAGTTTTTCTTATGTTCTGTATTTTTATATGAACACAATTCACTTTTTTGGAGTGTTCATACTTTATCAAAGTTCCATAGCTCTTGCCAACCATCTTAAGGCAGTGTTTCCCAGGCTACTGACTACATGCCCATTTTTACTCTTAAATATAAACCACAGCCTCATGGAATAACAAAAATCTACAAACCATGTTGAATACTCAGGGATTATGATCACATCCACAAATGGTGTTATTCCACTTGGGGTCCTGACTCACACTTTGGGAACCTCTAACTTAGGAGAATGGTGAGGCCTCATGGAATTTATAAACAAGGCTTCCAGAGGCAGATGGACACACAGACAAGATCCAGGAAAGAGGAGCCAACACCCCCTCATGCAGCTGAAGGAGGCAGCCATGGTGTGCCCTGCCATATTCATCCCACGCACATTTCAGGTACCCAGCACAATCTTTCCTCATGAAAGTCAATGAGAGTATTTTCATTGGCTTCCATGGGTTTCGGATTGAAGTCACCATCCCTGATGGTGGACTGGGGGAAGGGTGGAAACGAGGGGCAAGGGGAGAAGAGAGAGGGAAAGAAGGCAGAGGGAAGAGACCATCCAGGACACATGCCTCCTCAGTTCCTACCCCATCATGGATGCAATGCACCACAGGCATGGAGTCATTTTGGTGGAGGGGACAGTGAGGACAGGCAGATACCTGGCAGCCAACAGGCAGGCTCACTAATGTTATTCCAGAGCACAACGTGAGCCTGGGCATGTTACCTGCATCACCATGGGTAGCATGTTCCGTGCCAACACCCATAGTCCACTCCCATTATATGGCTCAGGCACACGGCCATATACTGTTCACATGCCTGACCCAGGTCCCATGGTCCTGCCATCCCTCTGGCAGTTGCTGATGAGATTCGTTGGGTATACACACCCTAGCCCATCTGGTCTGGCCATTGTTCTGCTGAACAATGGCCTGTTGCTCAGTCACTAGAATGGGGTGCTGGGGTCCACGTTGGCTCACTGTGTCTGATGCATATGCTATACGATCAGCAACAGGTGCCGTGACATATCTAACATTTAAACACCTTTAACTTAGTTGAATTAAATAATAAAAAATAAGCATTATTCAACTTGTGTTACTCTTGGAACAATGCCTATTGACTACAAACTTCCATTACTCTTCATAATTTTGATTCTGGGATTCCCATGCTTTTAAAAATATTTTTTATATATATAAAATTTAAAGAAGCCATATTTGGCATTACTTGTTTTAACTTGACCTCCTGAGGTTTTCATCCCCTAAATAAAATTCCAAATGTACATTTCTAGAACAGAGCATCAAATAAGAAATGTTTGGTTCTCCTTGGATTCCAGAAACCTAATATTTTATTTGCCTGTAATTTTCAGTCTATAAATGTACATCTCCCCAGCTGGGTGGAACTCAACTAAATGAGCATGTCATATGCCAAATGTTCTATACTGATTTGATGCTTGTCATTGTGTCCTCTCAGCATGATTCTATAGGAAACAAAATTAAAGAGCATGCAAATTTAATTAAGAAAAGGATGGAACAGTGTCTTAGTAAAACTGATTTTTTTCCTATTGCTTGAGTAACAGAAAATAAAAAATAATTTTAAAATGTATTCAATGGGAATAAAGTCAAGGGAAGCCATGTCCAAAAACGTCATCTGGATTCCCTATCATCAGGCCTTTTGATTCTGAACTGATTTTGAACATAGTTCTACATGAAAGAATAAGACATCTGGGATGAAATTCTGGCTCCATTACCAGTGGCAGAGCTCCCATTAGCTTCAACAGAGCCAGAATTTCACTCTTGGAATATAAAACATTTTAAATATCCTCAGCAGGGAACAGCATGTATGCTACATGCATACACACATTCAATCTTATAAATAGAGATTCTGAAAAGAAAAGCAATGCCTAAGTATTAAATAAGAGGCTAATGAGTGTGTATATTCAGGCTAACCTAGGCCATTTTTGCATGGAGGCTCCCCCACCCCCGCTGAGTGTGCAGGCGGGTGTGCGGTGGGGGGGCATCCATGCGCACGCCACTGCGGGGGTGGGGGATGGGTGTCCACCTGTGGAAACATCACGGGCAGTGGGTGGGGGAAGGGTGAGCACTCCCTGGCACACCCCCATCTCCAGCCATCACCCACCAGTGGAGTCATTCGACAGAACGGAGGAGGCTCCATTGGTGGAGATGGGTGTACACTCATAAGAAAGGAAGCACACACAGATCCACCTGCTGCCGGTGCACACCGATTCCCCCACCCAGTGATGCCGTGTGAAAATGGCCCTAGAAAGACTGCAATGTTCCCTTAAACTTGTTTAGCTCAGTATTCATCATCATCATCATCATCATCATTTAATTTCTATCCCGCGCTCTTTCTGAAGACTCAAGGAGGTGTACAACATCATCAATACATTTGCTGGGGATCCTCTCCCGCACAGGGGACCCAGCATACACAGCGTCACATAATCATACATATCAAAAACAATCCCCCAACTAATAACATCTCTGACCATGCCTAACATCAGGCCAATGGTCCCCTCACTCCAACTACCAATACCCTGCTGCCACCAGGATATCCAGTTGGCTCCATCCCTCTCTCACCAGGAGGAGTCAACCAACTCTACCTCCTCTCTAATACAATACCCACCCCCTCCATAATACAACCCAACAAGAAGCCCACTTTGGTCCCACAATGGCCAAAGTAGACCTCTAAACGTTAATTAAATACTCAAACATTAATAATTTAAACATAACATATTCTGGGTTTTCCACACAGGGGCCCAAGACAAAATAGTATTGAAACAAAGGTTGGGTTCAGTGTGGCTGTTGCTGGCCCAAGATGAATTAAACTTATTTCTAACTAACTAGGCATAAACTAGCTCAGATTATATATAATTTGACTGGACCACAGTACGTAGGTTTTTTCAAGGGTTAGGCTGTGACCAAGGGTGCATATATCCCAGGGGAACTTCCTTCCGACAGGGCTCACTGCCCCCAAGGCACAGTATTGCCAGTCAGGTTGGTAACTTAAATAAAAATAAAACACACAACAAAGCTTGAAGCAAAAGGTGGCTTAAGAATCTATATTCAGCCTAATAATAGTTGATAATACAGTCGATTTTAAATTTAACAAACATTCCTACCTCAGCTCCTTTCTATGGAACAGAGACTCAGGTGCTGCATGTGGGTAAGTATACTAAATTTAAAACCTAATAATCACTACTACAACCAAGCTTATTATGGCTAGGATTTCTCTGTCTTCTAACTAATAAAGCTAAATACATAACCTAACCTTCCAAGGCCTGAGGGTGGACTTCCTCTCAGGATCCTTGGAGGCCCATTGAATTAAGTAAAGCATAGAAAAGGTGCCAGAGCAATGCCCCCCTCTCTGAGGTAAAACACTTTTTACCAAAGCTCAGGCTCTTGAGCATTGTTTGTAACAGCTCACAGTGATCATGTGAAGAGTGTTGTCAGATGGAGTCACCATCCTGCCTGTCCCCCAAGCCCGTAGCCTAGGCATCATCTTTGACTCACCCCTTTCTTTTAAACCCTACATTGACTCTGTTGCTAAATCCTGTCGCTTCTCCCTCCATAACATTGCTAAGATTCGCCCTTTTCTCTCTGTCTCGTCTGCCAAAACTCTTGTTCATGCTCTGGTCATCTCTCGCCTCGATTACTGTAACCTCCTTCTCACTGGCCTTCCCCGGTCTCACCTTTCTCCCCTCATCTCTGTCCAAAA